>JAEMOT010002844.1:19654-47631 GCA_019297695.1 Apostasia ramifera | reverse complement strand
TCTGACTGATAGTCTCCCCTTATTTTATGGATAAACGGTCCTTAAAAATGAGGGTGTGACACTAGTGATTCCCTTTATTTTAGAACATCACTTTCTTTTCGGCCTTAGGTTGTTTCAGACTCACAAATAACCAACTTGAAGCCATCTAAATGTCATTATAGTTCCCATAATGTAAACTTTTAGCATTACATCATAGTTCTACTTAAGCCCAAATGTGTTTGACACTCAAGTGATTTACTTTGTAGGAATCGCAGCTTTAATATGCAAGACTAGAAAATTGCAAAAAATAACTCTACAAGAATTTCGCCATGAAGTTAACATCCATGTTAGATTACAATTCCCCCATATTATTTTATTTGATATTTTGTTTCTTCACATTGGCGCTTTGAGAAGGTTTCTCATAAAAAGGTGATTAGAAGTTAGAAGTCCAACCTCGATCAAACTAACTCCAATGAGGAATGGATAAAGGAAATCAAAATGTATGTAGTCGACAAAAATATTCTTTTCAAGTAAGATTTGTCTAAACCTAGAAAATATGATTTTCAGAAAGGTCTCAAAAATGTCCCTTTAAAGTTTGTCAACTTAGCTTCTTAGACTTCAAAAAATGACAGGTCAAAGGATCATGCACAAAGTATAATAATGACAGTCTATTAAGTGGTGGGGAAGATAAATGCAATTCTATCATCATATAACGTTAATTCCTTTACTACAAAAGAAAAGCTTAAGTTAGTAGTCAGTGCTGCTTGTTGAGCAATTATATTTACGTTCTATATTTCTCTGTAATTTCTTGTTGCAGTTAGTAAAGAATTTCTTTGTTCTATCATGGTTTTTCCCATTGGAGTTTTCCCCAATAATCATGTGCTCACTTTGAAGTTGCTATTTCATTGATTTACAGTTAGTTTGCCTCTTTCTGTGATGCAGCACCGGACCAGATACATCGACATTATAGATATAATCTGCGTTCTCAGGCCTAGATTATATCTGTTTGAGCCTTGTATATAGTTATTTTTATTTTCTACACATTTCTTTTGGGTTGTTGTTGAGTCGAATGTTGGGTTATGTCGCTGGAAATGCCCACTTATGAGTCCTATATATCTTTTATTTCAGTATAAGTCAGTTTGAATTGGAAAGGTTCAATTAGAATTAAATCGAGTTCGATTTGAGTCCAATTTGAATCATTTATGGCTTAGTCAAGCTTTTTTAAAAAGGAAATGGACATATTTGTACAAGAGAAGAAAGATGCAAGCTAAATCATAATTTTTCAATTAAAGCTCTCAGGGAAGCCATTAATGCCGCGCCCTGCAACTACATCTCGCTCGGCCTCGATCCACAACACCGATTCCGCCGGGTTCGGCGGTTCTCTTTGCTAGCCACGCGCCCCACGCAAGCAACTGTCGGCCACGATCTTTTTCACCAACTGCCAGCCAAGCATCGTGCTCAGGCTACGCAAATTGCCCTCCATCTTCCATCTTCTACTCCCTCTATAAATGTAGGAATGCGGCAGCTGAGGGGATTGATGATCTAAGTAATTTTCACTTCCAAAGAGCTGTGACAAGGGGGCTTCTTCCCACTGTTTCACCGAAGCAGCTAGGAGCTGTGCGTCTGTGCCGTTGGAGACGTGGCAGGGGGCCACAGCTTCATTTCACAGAAAGAGTCGGCTTCATCAGAGGTTGCAGCAGGGGTTGAAACTTCTACTTCAGAATTTCTATGGTTTGCTTATAATCGATCAATTAATTTCTTGTGCTAGCTTCTTCAATTCCTTGTTTCCACTTTCATCATCATGCTATGAAAGTTATAATTCCTGCTCTAAAATTCTCTTTCATTTTTGTTGAATCCTTGCTTTGATTAGAGTTTATTTCCAGCGATGTCTTGATATTTGTCATTGCTTCCAAGTTGAATTATATTGAAATTCATGTGTTAGTTGCCAACTTGTTGAGAGCGAAATTCTTAAGCTTAAATTTATGTTTCATTTCCTGCTCTATGCTGAATTCATATGACTCATACTTGGTGAAGATTTATATGTTAAATGACTCGATTAATTATCATGTGCAAAGTACTTCAAGATAATATGCAAGCGTGTTAAATTTTTTCTAAAACTCGGTAATTTAATTATCTTATTTGCAATAACTTCCTGAATTTGCTCGGATTAAAACTTAATCATCAAAGCTATTTCATGACGCTTACATAATTATGAAAAAATATTTATATTTAATATAATTTGAAAAGCTTAGTTTAATCTCCTCTCCATTTGCATCTAGTAATTTATTAAAAAAAAACAAAACAAAACAAAAAAAAAAATCTTTGGCGCTAACTTAGTATTGGTAGCATTATGATCACTTTAAACTGATCCTCACACTGCATCATTCTGTCTGTTCATCTTGGAAACCAAAGAAAACATACGTCCCTTGCCAACATCTCATAACATAAACAAAGGTTGAATAGAATATAATATTTTGTTCAAAAAAAGTTGAAGAAATTTTAATTATCTTTTATAATGTGTTTTTAATCGTTCCTATATTCTGGTGAATCACACTCTTGAAGAACTAATTTGAGCGAAAACTTGCCCGTTCTAAACAGGGCAAGCAGTTGAAAGAAATGCATTCCATCAAATTCAGAAATGCATTCCATCCAGAATCATACGAGGGGATTTTTTTCCCTGATCTAAGCAGAATCATCAAACCAGTAGAGGACGCTTTCAAGAAGCTAAACCGCACCAAAAACTGATCAAAACAAAAAGAAACGAAACGCACAAAAAAATGGCTGTAAAATCCTGAAATACTGCAAAACAATCAATTCGCCATTCAACCATTCCCCCTAAAAGGGGATCATAAACTGAGCATCTCAGCCTGAGATTCTCAGGGGCGACCATACAAGGACAGAAGAATGTGATTTAAGCTTTCCTATCTTCTACTAAGAGATTATGTGCCATTTTTTCAAACTGCAATCAACGCGATTAAAACGCGAAAAAGTAATCACAAAGATCGAGATAGACACCTCTTCCTCCGACCTAACCCTAGCACCATACGCAGCAAATCTCTAACGGTAATGAACTACCACGCTATATCCTCCGCAAACGCCACAGCCACGAAGACGCATGAATTACAGCAAACAAGCGAGGGTTTGAAAGGGGATTGGGGATTTCTCGGGAGAGGGATTACCTTCTCGGCAATTAATCGGCGCGGAGCTCCTCCTCTAGCTCTCCCCGATTCGAGATCTCAAACCTTCAAAAAAAAAAAGACCGCGGGGAAGGCGACGAGGGATCGAAGGAATCAGGCATCGCCGAGACGATACGTGATCCGATTTCCGCCAGTCGAAGCGAAAGGACCGTTGCAGCGCCGAACAGTAGGAAGCTTCGCCACTCTTTTTGAGGTAAAATTGCATTTTGGTTCCTCTAGTTTTTTTTGGCTAAATTGCAACCAAGTTTTTGATGTTTTAGTATGGTAACATGAATTTGAATACATACATAAATACGTATATACGTATATACATATATACATACATAAATACATATATACATATATACATACATAAATACATATATACATATATACATACATACATATATATTTGTTATCAAACATTTTAAGTTTGCTATCGAATATTAATTCACTGTGTTATTTCTTCTTCTATGATCAAAAGTCAAATTTAGTGGCTAGTGTCACGCACACTTTTATCGTTTTAAAATAATAAAAAGTTGCTATTAATTTAAAGTAAAATTAAGATATAAATATTCCATCATAAATTATTCTTAGGAATCCAACTCATTTTTCTTCTTACTCACATATCATTCTGTTTTACTAAATAAGTTGTCATTGATGAATTCCGACTATTGGAATTATTCTATCGTCAGCTTTATACGAAAGGCCTGGAATTGAAAGACCAAATATTATCATCACGCTCACCAGCAACATATATATAGATCATTGCATTTTCCGTTCTATTGATTTTTCTCTTTCTTGACTCAAATAAGTATATCTAATATATTAAAACCTTCAAAGATTTATTGTGCGTTCAAAGGAAACTTGTTGAAGATGCATTTAAGGAAGACTTGTTGATTGGGAGTCCATGACAAAGAGAATATCGACTGAGGATTTGATCGATGATAGAAACCTTGAGGATAGGTAATCCCGTACAATGAAATCCTCGAAGGAAAAATCTTATTGAAAGTAACTTAAGAAGCTAGTCATTTGACTATTCATAAAAAAGAAGCTAGTTTCAAGAAATTAAGGGGGCAGGGCGCTTGATTCGTTATTATCTTAGTGTTATCTCATGTAATGTAGATATCATGACATCTAAATGTTATCTTTTGATTAATAATTTTATAATCTTATAAAGGATTATTTATAGATGTCATTAAATCAAACAATCGTTTTCTCTAAATAACATAACATAATGTCAAGATAATATTGAACTAAACATCCCCTAAATGTATATTTCTAGAAAATTGAGGAAATTGTCAAACGGTTGAAGAGGAGTACCTATCCATTCTCTTGCGAGGCCTTTATGCAAGAGCGATTATGTCAAGATAGCAACGTAAAGCGCACGTACTTCTTAATACACCTAATTAATTGTTTCCTTTTTCTTTGATTTTAAAAGGGAAAAGGAGGCTGACATGAAAATATGAGATGACACTATAGATCATCCGTTAAAACAGTGTCTCAAACAGCTATCATCAACTAAAGTTCCGCGATGAAGATCAACAACTCATAGGAAGTTCAACCTCGTGAAACTTTTTTAAAAAGAGAAACATAGAAAGTCGTCTCACTGTTATCGATTTAGGACTATATAATTATACATGATAATTTTGATATTATAAAACCAAAACTTAATACAATAATAAATATATTAGTTTTAATATATTTTTATCTTCGAAGGTTGTATTTGAGTTTTGATCACTCAATCACTTTATTTCAAGCTTGATTTCACACTTCAAGTTTCTTTATTTCAACTATAGTGTAAAAAACTAAGTTAACAATAAATCATCAAGCCTATATACATTAAATTGAATAGTCTAGTTGTTACTAATTAACTTAAATATTGTGATAAATATCAAAATATATAATTATGTAATAATCACAATAAAAGAATCAACAATTGTTTTAGGATTTTTAGTGCTACTAACTCTTCTAAAAGCTTAAATTGATAGAAATGATGCTACCAATTTACTTATTATACTCAGCATCCAATAGCGCCTAAGAGTCCAACCCAACACTCTTTTGAAAATCACATTATTTGTCAAGTAAAGCAATGGTTGCAAGCCTGTGACTTGACCCATCTGGCCTGCAAGCCTGTGTTTATATAAGATTTTGTATGTTTTGAGTGTGCATAGTGTAATTAACTAAGAATGGATGGGTAAGACATAAATAAAACTAAATTATGTGGCATGTACGTAATTATTCCTACAATTTAAAGATTATAATTCATCATAATAATTATTCTATGTCTAAATTACTATAAAGTCCCAAGGATTATATCTTAATTACAAATTGATTTTAAAAAGTTTCAGTTAGGTCTATAATTTCCACCATTTAAACAAAGTAGGTTCTATTAACAAATTAGAAAGATCGTAATGGAAACTTTTAAGAATTAGTTTGTCATTTGTATACTTTTTTTTGTACAGATTAGTAAATGTTGTATCTGGATCTGTGTCGACATATCTGGAGCGTACACGTGGAAGTTTACATGCAAGAGCCCAAGGGAAATTCGACGACAGACGGCGAAAGGCCCATGGCGAACTGCCTTTGACGAACACCCATGTCGAGCTGGCTGCGCTGTCAAGTACAAAACAAAGACCCCCATATTGCTTTTGAGAAGTATGACTTATCTGCAGGATCTGTGTATTCCATGCAAGCAAGGCCGCCACATATTGGGCCAGCAGTCATCATTACAGTAAAGCCAAAGATAGAAATCATTCCTCTGAAATGACCACTCTGAACCATTCCTTTGAAGTGACTATTCCAAGACAAATTTAGACCATAAAATTTCATTGTAACAAGAAAAAGGGAGCCCCCAAATCCTATCTAACTCTCTCCCCCTTTGTCTCCCCTCTCAGACTGAAGGTCAACCATTGCCCGCTTTCTTGTAAATACTTTAATCTCTAGTAAAATTTCTTCAAGTCACCGACAGATTGGCATCGTAGTTTTCCGCCTGATCGGTTTCTACATAAAAACCCCGCTAATTTTACTGCATTAACATTAACTGTATAGTAATTTACCCCTAATTTATGAACAATATATGGCAGCTCAGCTCAATATTGAACACAATCTTTTTTATGATAAAACAGAGCTCTTTGGATATATACTGCAGGAAGTAATCCAAGAGCCAAGGAAATAATGAAAAAAGAACAACGAAATTATTAACCCAAAAAGTCATAAAAAATGTAAGTCGTGCATGTATCCCGTTTGTTTGGCCGTTGAAAATTAATCTGATTTAATTTTAACCAGGCATATCACATCACACATAAAATTTAATATTAAAAATTAACTTTATTTCACATCCTACACATATTATTAAGATAATAACTAACTTATATCACATCCTTCACATATCGCAACATAATAACTAACTTTATTTCACATTATTCACAATTTTCAAATAGATGTAGGTAAGAATGATCCGAGTTTGAGCCAAGCCAGGACTCAAGCTACGATTCGAGTTTGGTTGACATCTTCAGGGCAAAAGCACAAATATGAAGATTCTGACTATTGAGCTACACGACTATTGACCTTGTCAAGCAAAATGCAGTTTTATCTGGAGCTTGGTATTGAAGAATTAATACATAGCCACGAATACCCAGCAAATCCGAGTTACTTAGAAGAGGCTTGACAAGGTCATCTTTATGTTCTTCATGATGCGGGGTTGAGGAGACTTTGCTTCGTATGGTAAGTGGTTGTAAACTCTACCATGAAATGCAGTTTATTATCTAAAAAAATTATATTTTATTTCCATTAGCCATGTCTTTTCAGGTAAGGCTTGAGGCGATGGTGAGGATAGCTAGAAATAATAAGAGGGACTAGCAAGCTTAGAATGCTAAAATGCATGAAAATCCAATCCCTTCTATCGAGCCTATTGCTTTTATAGTGCTAAGCGTCACTATTGATATTTTGAATCATATTGAGAACTACTGGAATCCACTAGGCCTATTGGGGTCTTGTATCACTTCTGTTAACACATGAGTTTCCCCTCCTCTCAGATGGTTCAAACTCAATTTTGATGGATCAATATAGGGTGATGCCGTGGCAGAGATAACTTTATTTTAAAAGATCATCTTATAATACTCATCAAAGATGGAGGCAAAAAAATACTTATAAGTATTATTCACATTGATGAAAAGTAAGAAGCACTTGAAGGATTAAGGACTGTAATAATTAAAGCAAAATAGGTAACAGGTGTGGTTGGAAGGTGGCTCTTTGAAGTAATTATTACTCATCCAGATTACAACAGAAAACTAATAGAAAATAAAGCAGTGATACATCAATAGACCATACGATTGAAAACATAGTGAATCTCTTATATTTGTTTCGCAACTATAAGCCGATACATATATAATGAAATGTAAACAATGCACTGACTTTTTTACTAGGTGACTTTCACGGGGAAAAAAGTATAGCTCTTCCCAATGATCTTATACTATAGGCTTAGGCCACTTACCAAAAAATAAAAAAAAAATCATAACTATCAATCATCCAAAATTAACAGTTCAAGGTTCAATTAATCGCTGCCACATCAACACTGGAGTAGGCTCCACTACTTAAGTGGCACGATCGTTGAAATAATATCATAATATATTTACCTATAAAATCATAACTTATTTGTTATACTCAAAATATTAATATATTCCAACACATTCTATAATGATAAAGGTGATTTTTTTTTTCAATCTATCAATGTCATGAGACCCTAAAAAGACTCTGTTTGGCGCGAGGACCAAAATAAGACCAAAATAGTACTAATTTAAAAAACAATAATAATAATAAATAAATTTTTTAAATTATTCTATACAAATTCAAATATAAAAAATATTATTTACTTTACATACTCAATAATTTAAAATAAAAATATCAACTTTATTTTACATTCTGGATCAAAATATTCAAATCAAGTATTTTGATCTAAAATGTGAAATAAAATTTATATTTTCATTAAAAATTATTGAGTATATAAAGTAAAATATTATTTTTTATATTAAAATTTATGTAAAATAATTAAAATAATTTATTTATTATTATTATTTTTTAAACTAGTACTATTGTGGAAAGTCCTCGCGCCAAACAAGGCAAATTATATATCAAATTACTTCGATTCAAATTATCTAAAGAATACCATCACATATCAAAAATTAAAAATCCTCTTTCAAAGAAAAATTTAAAAAATTAAATCTCTTCCTAAATTCAAGAGAAGCTCATAATTATTTGTTATACTCAAAATATTAATATATTCTAATACATTCTATGCTAAAGAAATTCCCAAATTTAATGAAGGTTGGTAACGAATCATTTATAAAAACTAATGTTCAAAATTTAGTATTACTAAACTTAATTCCAAAAAAAAAAATGATAAATTAAATAAATGTCACAAAGATTATAAGTTAACATTAAATTAGCAGCATTAATAATGACATCATTGCAACATTTAAAACATTACCTTAAATACGCTGTACATAAAAAAGGAGAGATTTATTCTATAATTTTTCCCATACACCTACAAAAAATACCACAGCCGTCCGATGGTCAGAGCTGGCCGACCAAATCGTGGCGGTGGCATCATAGCCGTCCATTGCCTTCATCGGATGTCAATGGCCACGAGACTCCAGAAACACCCTGCACTGGATCACCGTTCTCCCCACCCTGAACCCTGGCACCACCGTAAAACCCACCACCGGCCGGCGACTTCCACAGCCCCCCTCCGCCGCCGCGTTCTCGTCCTCCTCCTCTGCCATGCTCTCCATGTAAACCTCAGAAAATCGGGCCCCACTCCTCGCCTCAAAGATGGCCCCTTTTTCCTCGAAGGAGAAGAAGAGACAATGAAGAAGCCAAACCCGCCTCGCCATCTCCGAAAACCCATAGAAGAAATCCGTCTCCGGCCACCCTCGGCCGGTGCTCACCAGCGACCGGTGCTCCAGGTGGCCGAAAAATGAAGCTTCCATCTTGGGGTGCACGAGCCCCAAATACTTCTCTTTGCAGAATTTTCCAAATTGGGATTCCATCCCAAAGCAATCCACCGGCTTCACAAATTTCAGCTCCGTGAACTCCTCGAAGAACTTCAGGCGATCCCGCACCGGGCCTCCGATTCCGAAATCTTGGAGCTGAAAATCGGAGAACATTAAACGCGTAACATAAGACTCGAAGGCGAATGTTCTGTGATTAGGGTTTCGACGGCGAACGAGGTCCGGCTGGATGGCGCCGGCGGCGGCGTTGAGGTCCCAGCCAGAGGATTCCATCTCGTGTATCATGATTTTGACGAAGGATCGGATTGATTTGACAGTCGAGCGGAGGAGGGTTAGGAAGTGGATGGGGTTAATGCCGGAGAGATGGAGCCCGTCGAGCCCGGCGAGGGTACGACCGGGCCGGAGTCGGGCCTCGAGGGCCCGGCAGCGCTTCTCCGCGACCCGGAGCTCGGATTGGAGGGAGACAACCTCGGAGTCCTTTGACCGGACCTCGGAGTCAAGTTTCGAAGTCGTGATTTTGTAGGTCTTCAGAAGATGACGCTGCTCCTGGATCTGAGCGCCGGCAGCGCCGACGGCTCCGGCGGCGCCGGTGACGCCGTGTTGGTTCTTGAGAAAGCTCTGTTTGAGGTCGGAGAGGCGCTTGAGCTCGTTGATGATGGCAAGGTCGGTGGACTGGATGGTGTCAGGATCGTAAGGGGATTGGGCGAGCTGAAGCTGGGCGTAGGCAGCCTTGATGGCGGAGACGCCGGCGAATATGTTGGCGATGAGGGCCTCCCTTTCCCTCTGCATCTCGCCGCCGGTCGGAGCGGAGGCGGAGAAGAGGACGCCGGAGAAATCCCCGAGGTTCCCGGACGGCTTCGGCTTGTAGAGGACTTCGTCGTCGCCGTCATCTGCGCCGCCAGAGCCGGGCGCCTCGCGGCGGCGGCGGACGAGCTTCGTGAAGGTCTTGGCGAGGGCGCCGAGTCCCGGCGGCGGCGCCGGGCGGGCGGAATCCATGGTCGGAGGAAGGAAGGAAGTGTAGAATCGGAGGACCGGCTCGGCTCTGCCGGGTCAGACCGCCTCGGTCTAAGAGACGCAGCAGATGGTAGTGGGTTCGATCTTTTAAAAGGGAAAGGCAGACCCTTTCAATTCTTTTTTGTTTTATTCAGAATAAGACCGTTGCTCTCTTTTTTATTCACTATTAATATTTTATTGCAATTGCTCTGCAAAAACTTTATTTGTTTATCTGCCCCTCATGGTAATTTTGTAAAACAAAAACAACAAGGGTGTTCATATTAATTTAATAAATTTTAAAAGGAATAATTACATGCATGCCACATCATTTCACTTTATTTATGCGTTACTCATTCATTCTTAGTTAATTACGCTATGCACACTCAAAATATTATAAAATCTTACATACGCACACTTAAATTAAAATTTAGTCAAAATCTATTTGAAAAAAAAAATACTTCATTAGTAAATTATTAAAATTACATTTTTATCCTTAATAGTACATATTTTTTTCTTCCTCGATGTCACACTAAAGCGCTGATCTGGCCTAAAATTAATTCACGTCGCGGATGTTTCCTTCCCTTACCACAATCTAAACATCAAAGTTTTAAGATTTTTACTCAAAATGTATTTAAATATTTTTAAAATAATATGATGAACGGTTCAGATTTTTTGTAATCTAACTATAGTTAGGTTATTGAAAAATTATAATTGCTCATTATAATGAAAATAAGTGAAAATGTGTGTATGTAAGATTTTATAATGTTTTGAGTGTGCATAATGTAATTAACTAAGAATTAATGGGTAATATATAAATAAAGCGAAATTGTGTGGCATGTAAGTAATTATCACATTTTAAAAATAGTTTATATTGCTTTAAAAATAGTTAGGATATAAGATGTAAAATATAATTAATTTTAATTTTTTTATTTGTAGTTTTAACTGTATTAACTTAGAAGGTATTTATTTTAATGCTATTTAAATATTTATATTATCTAAATATTAATATGATTTAAATTTAATATTATTATATTTTAATAATAATAATAAGTAATTTAATCCACCTATTTATTGATATGTTAATCATATAAATTTTTTACATTGTGTTTAAATATATTATCAAATGAAACATTTGATTTTTTTTAAATAATATAATATTATATTATAATAACATTGAACAGATGCTCTGAAACAAAAAACGAAGATTCTACTTCATTCGAGCTAATTAGGTTGGACCTTTATGCACACAACTTTATAAAAATAAAAAATAAAAATTAAACTCGCCGTCTAGTCACTCAATGTTGATTTAAATTTTTACAATAATTTTTTTCACTCATTTAATTGTCAAGTCACTGTGAAATAATAAAAGTATTTTTTTTTTTCTTTTTCTACACTCATCGTAAATTATATCTTTCGTCATTAGCAGACTCCTCCACCAAAGCCCCCTTCTTCACTAATCCGCAAGGAATGCAAAAGCGATAAAGATAATTCGAAGGGAGGTGAAATAGAGAACATAGGAATCTACAGTGAGAAGCTTGGGGTTGTCAACTCCCTCTATATCTCTTTTTATAATATCTTTCTCTTTGGATGCTTTCAGTTTTTATGCAATTTCTTTTACTCTTCTTTTTGTCTCACTGCTCTTTTATTTCTTACTCTCTCATTGCAGTCTTTCAGAGGCAAAAGATAAGGGATAGAGAGTATGAAATAGTTAAAACATTTTTATTATATTAATTAAATATCTCATATGACTCACATTTTCTCTTTTTGATCCCACAAAATATGACAAACAATTTATAAATAAATTTTTCATAAATAAATCTACCTCAAGTATCACTATTAAAAATTTAACCAACCGCAATCGCCATAGATAAAAAGCTTTTGAATTCACACAGAAATAATTAAAATTATAGTCAAACATTACGAATAGATGAAATTCACCTGAAACGAAATAAATTATGCTTAATTTATGAAATATTGAATAGATATAAAGAGTAATTTCATCACTCCATATAAATATCTAGCCTGATGCTAAGAACATAATGGGCTTTGGCTTCAAATGAGATTGTTAAGTGAAAAAAGCACAATGCATCTCCACCATAAATGTAGCAATTTGCTAGGTTATATTCAACATAATTTCTCTTCTTGCAATGTATCCTGAAGACATATTTCAACTCCACACAATAGTGGAGCTCCTTTGCCTTCTATGACAATTCCTGGCAATTGACCTGACTACTGATTTACTTGAGGTACTAGTTACATATAGCCTTCATGCAGAAGTCGCTTGCAGCTATCTATTTTACAAGTAAGTGTTCTCAAGAGCTCGTTCCAACACTAATCCTGGCAAGAACGTATATGCAGTATGCGGCCCTCTATGTCATAATAAGTGTAAAAGTCTTTTGTCATTTATAAATAAACAAGGATAATTCAATGATTTAGAGAAGCAAGTCCGCAAGTAATGTATAATATCTTTTTTACATCTCTACTTATTCTCAACTTTTACCTATTTACTTAATATCGTACGTTTAGTTACAATTGTTGAAAACACGCGTCAACATAAATCAAATTTTATGATTGCTGATCTACGCGTAAGTAATGTAATCCAAACGTCAAGAATGCAATTTGCAAAAACAATGATGTTGAGAAGATTTCAAACTAAAAACAAGAGATGGGAAATGTGGAATGATGTAACTCAAGACGATAGATTTCATTATAGAGCAAGTATAGCTTTAATTAGGGCGGCCTAATGATCTTTTGACACCTAATGCATGAGTCATCAAATCAAAAAATATCAAAATTATTTACTTATTGTAAAATGGATTATCTATTTACATTTAAATAAAAAGGATTATCTATTTTCCATATTTATAATTAATTATATGATGTAGCTTGATTAATTTGCATTTTTCTTTCTTAGGTATCTAGATTGAATATAGTTGTTAAATTCATGTATTTAATTAAACATTTCAAAAAAGGGTCATACATGAATTTTAAATTATTTTCACAGGAATATACAGATGTTGCACAGCTCATACTAATAATCCACAACAAAAGCATAATATTATAAAAATAATATATATATATATATATATATTTGTTTTTAACTAAATAATGCCATTTCAGGTGTAATGGCTATAAATAAATCACTAAAATCCATGTTGATTGAAAATTTTGATTATTTTAAAGGGTTAATATTAATATATAGAGGTAATTGTATGAATCAAAAATAAAAGGGATAATTACCTACATGCCACATCATTTAGTTTTATTTATATTTTACTCATTCATTCTTTGTTAATTACGCTATGCACACTCAAAATATTATAAAATCTTACATACACATATTTTAATTTATTTCTATTATAATGAGTAATCATAATTTTTCAATAGCCTAACTACAGTTAAATTACAAAAAATCTGAGCCGTTCATCATATTATTTTAAGGATATTTAAATATATTTTGAATGAAAATCCTAAAATCTTAATATTTAGGTGGCGGCAAAAAAATGAGACATTCGTGATGTGAATTAATTTTAGGACAAATCAGCGCTTTAGTGTGGTATTGAGAAAGAGAAAAATATGTATCATTAAGGGTAAAAATATATTTTTTATGATTTACTAATAAAATATTTTTTTTCAAATAAATTTTGATTAAGTTTTAATTCAAGTGTGTGTATGTAAGATTTTGTAATATTTTGAGAGTGCATTGCGTAATTAACTAAGAATGGATGGGTAAAGTATAAATAAAACTAAATGGTGTGGCATTTAGGTAATTATCCCAAAATAAAAACATCAGAATTTTAGAAAGAAAAACTTGATAAAAAAAATCATAAAATTGAAAGAAAAAAAAAGAAAGCAAGAGCAAGTAAATTATCAAAAATTACAAAAAAAAAATAAAAAAAAAATACCACTCTTTATTATTAATGTTGAAGTTCACGTTCTTTCCCTACCATTGAACTAATGGTGAGACTTTTAAGTGTAAGTATTTTGTTTTTTAATGAATAGCTATTAATAGTCGAGAATCATTAAGATGTATGTCATTTAAGGGGAATTTGATTCAATATTATCTTGATTATAAATTATATTATTTAGATATTATTTTTTAAGCTGCATTTCTATAATTTTTTAAAATACCATCTAAGGATATTGTAAAACTAAAAAACTATTTTCTTTAAACAGCATGACATAATATCAAGATAATATTGAACTAAGAGGGCTTTTGGTTCAGTGTTATCTCAATGTTATATTATCTTTAGAAAGTAATTATTTAGTTTAACGATATCTTTAAATAATATTATAAGTAATTACAAAAATATTATTACACTCTGACATGCATCTAGATGTCACCCCAAATCGAGCGACGTCTAAAGATAACACCATCAATTTGTCATTATAATGTCAATAACTTTCAACTAAACAAAAAAAAATTTAGATAATATTGATATTTTCTAATATCATAACATTGAACTAAACAAATGTTCATTGATGAATAACATAATATCTAAATAACATTGATATTGAGATAACACTGAACCAAACGCCGCCTAAGTATTTATTTGATCTTGTATCAAATGAAGGCAATTACAACATCACCCGCTAATGAGCTTTATAAATTTTTCTAGAAGTTGAATTTATTAGTAGACATCACGACAATTAGATAACTTGATCTCAAGGAAAATGCTCTCGAATGGTGGAAACTTGATATGTAATTTATGGGCTTTCAGGTCAAATCTCTTAACTCATAGGCCCCACTTGGTTGGAGGCCAAGCTATGACTAAAATGACCTTTAATTATTTTATTAAAAATAATAATAATAATAAAATTAAATATAATGTGTTAAAAATTATGTAGAATATAATATAAAGTGAATTTTTTTATTAAAATTTATGTATTAAAAATTAATAAAATTCATTTGAATTAAAATTAATCATCTAATTCATATTTTATTATATAAATTTCAAATCTAAACCAATAATATTTCAAAATTTTCTAAAACTCTACACTAATGCGCTGTTTAATTGAAGAAAATTTTAGTTATAATTAAAAATTTAATTTTATTTAAAAAATAATATTTTATATCTCATTTTATACAAATTTTAATATTAAGTAATCGCTTTATTTCACGTTAAATATAATTTTTAATATAATTAATTCATTTTATTTTATATTATATATAATTTGTAAAAATATTTATATTATTTTTTCAAATCATTTTTCTTTCCTCTAATCAAATAGAAAATTCTAAAATCTACTTTATATTGCAATTATACGCTTTTCAAAAGATTCTTTCTTTCAGACAAATAAAAAAATATTTTTTCTTCGCTACACGCAAGTCTCAACATAAAATAAATTAATTATTTATAAATTTTAAATAAAAATATTATATTAAAATTACCCTTTTATTATAATTATAAATAATTATTAGAATAAAAAGTCGCGTTAACTCGGGTAGAGAAAATTTTATTAGGTACAGCCAAGCAAATGTGTTGATCAACTAATTAGTAACTCGACAATGTGCTGACATAGCAACTCCCTATCTACTAGGTTCTTGAGTTTAATGCTTAATAACGCACAGGTCCACATTTTTAAATTATAATACCAGGATCCCTGAGTTTTAATAAATTATCAAATAGATTCTTTTTATTTTTTATTATTTAAATATTTTTAAAATTACCATTATACCCCTCCCCCCTTTCTCTTCTCACGACCTCCGCGCATGCGCGAGGCTGCGCGGCTGCCAGACCCGCTGGCTGCGCGGCGTGTGCGGGTCGCGCGGCCTCCAGCATGCCAGGGGATCAGGAGGAAAGAGAGTGGCGGCCTCTC
Source organism: Apostasia ramifera (assembly GCA_019297695.1). NCBI lineage: Eukaryota > Viridiplantae > Streptophyta > Magnoliopsida > Asparagales > Orchidaceae > Apostasia > Apostasia ramifera. The sequence goes on along the minus strand of JAEMOT010002844.1, from coordinate 31,652 downwards.
TCTCTCCTGTCGATTCCTATGCAAGCGCGAGGCCGCGCGGTCGCCGGTAGCCACGTGGCTTTGCACGTGTGCATGGATCGGGAGGAGAGAGAGTGAAGGATATAATGATAATTTTAAAAAATTTAATAATAAAATAAATAAAAAGAACTTGATTATTTATTAAAACTCAAGGATCCTGATGTTATAACATGGATCTGTGCATTATTAAGCCTTAAACTCATAAATCTGAGCGTAATTTACCCAAAAATAATTCATAGAGTTCACACGACTGAGGTGGCTTAGCCTAATTATGTTCAAGATACATAAAATTGAGCAAATTGTACTCTAGTCCCTGAAAGTTAAAGATCATTAAAAGTTAGTCTTAAATTTTAAAAGAGAAAAATGCCATCAGTCTCCACTCACTCTTCCCGTTAGGGTTGTGCAAAAACATGCAAAAATCGAGAATCAAATTATAACCAAAACAAATTAATTTTAAATTTTTTTAAACTAAATGATTCTACACTGTTCTCATTTGTAGCATTTAAGAACTAAAATCGAATGAAATAATTGATTTAATAATTAATAAATATTAAAAAAATTTATTTATCTTATTATCTTTTTTATCATTATATAATAAAAAAATTAAATATATATTGATAAATGTTGCATTTAAATTTTGTTATATTTATATAGTAATAATGATCTTCTAAAAGATTCATATCATGATTGATTCGACAAGTTTTAAGCTGAATGTCGACTGTCTAACACAATCCTCCTAGAACTATAAGGAGTGATCTTAGTTATTTAGACTTAAATAAGAATTTGTTAACTGATAGAGCGCAATGAAAATAAAAGATTCATGTAGCTGACCCTACCTAGTGAGATTAAGGCTTAATTATTTTTGTATATATTGCTGATATAGGATGTAGGAGATCCCAAGAAACACATAGAGAGAGAGAGAGTCCTAAGAGCGGCGGCATGCAGAGAGCTGAGCTTGTCGGTTAAGGCTTAGATGAGAGAGAGCATCCAGAGTAACACACAGAGATTTAAGGTGGTTCATGGAAGAAATCCCCTACGTCCACCGGGTGGCCAGGTGATTTCACTAAAAAAAAAGGAAAAATAGCTGTCAAGGCCGGTACAATCGTTAGAAGAGAGAGCCAGAGGGAGGGAGAGCTTTCTTAATTTAAGCTCTAATATAAGTACGGTTGAAAGATGAGAGTACTCCTCTTCTCCTTCTTCATAAAGGCGGATAGGTGCCCGGGCGGAGCTCTTCATTGAGACTGGGTTTTTCAGAGGGGAAAAAGTATAAACAATGCTGAGCCCACGCTGGTGGTCCCGCCGCTGTCGGCCACTGGAGGGGCTAGAAATAATGGGTGAAGAGCTTGTCTTCTTGGGATCCGTGATGGCTGAAGCATGCGAGGCTTTGGTTTGCGTGACTAGAAGAAGCATGCTGCATTGAAAATAGTGCGGCCACAGCACGCTGACAGCGATAGGTATAGCTGAGAAACGTCGTGCCCGATGTGGCTGGAAGAGTTGGAAACATCATGGACAAAGTTTGGGAGCTATTGAACAAGGGTCATACAGGATGTTTGGAAGGCTCCAAATATCACTCATGATGTTTGGAAGGCTCCAAATATTATTCACGATGTTTGGAAGGCTCCAAACATTATTCACGATGTTTGGAAGGCAAACACAGCTTCAAAGGTTAATGCATGATGTTTGAAACCGAACAGGTTTGAAAGGCCGTATATGATATTTTAAGATGAAGGAACGCCACGTGTATGGTTGTGATGCAGCGCTGGAGCCACAAGTCAATATATATTAATAATGATCATAGCTTAAAATATTTAAATTTCATCTGTACATAATTTGAAGTTTAGAACTGCTCACTTAATTTGAAGCCAAACAACAGCTAGAACCAAGCTTAACTCGAATATGAACCGAATTTCTTTGGTTCTATTCAACTTTCATTGATACAGGTCCAACTTCAATCGAACTGAGTTGCACGCCTATCTCCCGCAGGGTCATTGCAGGGTATTTCGAAATATTGGCAGGCAAAGAGATAGTGTACATTGATTTTAGCGGTGGCATTAGATTTGGCACCTAACAGCAGTGCAAAACTTGACCGAATCAAATTGTGGAATTTTAGAGAAGTTATGGTCGGTTTGTAATAATTGTATAACTTGAAGAGCCTGAATACAATTTATCATTCAATAAATAAATACCATTTTAATGACTGTATCATGCAGGTTTGGAGAAGTTATTGGGTTCGGACGACGCCAAATCAGAGGGCGCCACATGTGCCATACAGCTGGGTCCGGGCACACGTGGCACCCTTTGATTGGGCGTCTAAACGATGCCTATACGCACCCAATAATTTTTCGCAGGTTTGAGGATCGCATTGTCAAATTACGCACCATACACAACTTAATCGTCACGTCACAGGAGATTTAACAGTAATAATACTGATAAAACAGCAATTCATTTTAGAATTACAAAATAATTGTGGAAAATTACAGGAAGGTTCCTGAGGTTTGAGGTTGTCTTTCACAATGGTTCATTATTTTACATGGATCCTCGACGCGCTCAACTGTTCCAGCTTCCAGGCATAATCTTCTGCCAATTTTACATTTTTTTTTAAGTAAAAGTGATCATTATTCTTCCCCATTAAAAAAAATAATTGCTGGAAGGTTCCTACTGTTAAATTTTTTATAGTTCATTTTTAATTATATTTTAATTTATAATTATAAAAAATTTACTGAAAAATTTATACAGTTCATCTAATAATGTAAAAAAAATCCCCCTTAATTAAAATTTTCAGAATTTTAATTTTAACTTTAATATTTTTTCAAATATTTAAATCTATGCTACTACAAATTCTCTCTATTATTCTTTCAGCTGCTGCCACCTCACCACAGTCCAACTTCACCGCTGTCTCAATGGCCTTGTCCTGGAGAGAAGGAGATTAAAAGAAGAGAGAAAGAAAAAGAGGGGAGGGGGCAAGGGAGAGACCGAAAGTGAGACCATCTCCCGCTAAGGAGCAAGCGATAGAGAGAAAGAGAGAGAGCTTGAGGGGGACTCACCTAGGGAAAGAGAGTAATTACTTTTAGAATTATTTTTTAAGTTAATTATTAATGATATTTTAAGAATTTTTATTATTACAAAATTTTTAAATCAGAGATCTTTTAATAAGTTTTTAGAATCAGTAAAGCAAAATATAATTAAAAGTAACTACAAGAACTTTTTAGCAATTAAGTTAAAAAATATATTATTCTTAGTTGTATTTGATGATTTATTCAAAATTAAATTTATTTAAAGTTGAATTTAAATGATGAAAATATTAAATTGGAATTTTTATATGAAAAATGCATAATTTTTTTATTACATTCTTGTCTTTCTCAAAATAAAAAAAAAAAGAAAATCAATTTCATATAATCGACCATTTTCTTCCTCTTCTACCCCCTCCCCCAATTAACACTACTAACCCATTCTATAAAAAAAAAACTATTACATTGCTCAAAAATAACGATTGTAGATCAATAAAATTTGAATTATATTTTAAACCGAATTCAGATCAACTTAAAATCTTGTGTGCTAACTAATGAGTTATTTTTTCAAGCATAATATTTTTATTAATTTAATTTTGAGCATAAGATCATACCACGCAAGCTTGAGATCTAGATGATTAAAAACTTATTTATAAATATTTACATATATAATTTGCTTAGTATACTAGTGCTTTTCTAATAGCATAATGAATGATTATATTAGATTTTTCTTAATATTTTTATTTAAATTCTATTTATTGTAAATATTTTTATTTATGTTTTAACTATTAATTAAGATAAACAGTATAATTTAAATTAATTGAGTAAATAAATTTTTTATTGAAATGTAGGAAAGAGAAGTTACATTTATGCAGAAACAAAACTTAGTTTTTTATTTTAAAACTTTATGTGTAATAAATCTTAATTAAAAATTTAAATAAGAAAATTATCACATTAAAATTAATAAATTAAATTTTATTAATTTGAACTTGGGACTAAAAACATATTTATCTAGGAAAATTATTTTAGAGATCAAAATTTATTAATTTTAAATTGAATTTGTTAGTTAATAAATAATATAATATATAATAGATATAAAATAAAATTGAATTTATTAACTAGTTATATGTGAGATGTTCGATTTCTATTTTTGATTTTTTTAATTAAAAAAAAAACAAATTTTACGTGCATGTCACACAAAAAATATTATTAGTTTTTACTTACACATTATTTTTAAAAATTTCTATATAAATTACATTCGGATCTTTCAATTAATGAAATAATAATATTTACATTCATGTTTTAAAATTTTAAAAGACTCTGATTTTTAAAATTTTACTATCGTAGAAAGAGAGAGGAGAGTAAAACTTGAATTTAAATAATTAATAATTAAATTTTAAAATTAGAAACTCAAATATTTAAATTTTAAAAATATAAATTTGAATGTTATTATATCTTAAATTCAAAAAATTGAGTATGATTTATCCCTCATGACAGGTTATTCAAAATATTTTTATTTTTATTTTTAACTAAAAACTAAATATTCAAAAATCTCTAAATAAAATCAAAGTTAATGCATCAGTTGTGTTGAGTTAAAATTTGAAAATTCATGTTCAATAACGAGTAGAAAATTTATGTGTAAAATTTTAATTAGTAAGTTTTAAAAAAAAAATTACGAAAAAGTTTGAGTGATATATCTGTAAAAAAACGTTTTGAGGAATTAAAATAAAAAAATAAGCTTTATGTAATTTAGATGTAAATATAAACATTTGGAATGACTTATATGTAAATGTTTTTAAAATAATGTGATCCTTTTCGGGCTCCACCGAGCACCAAGCTGGAATCCAGCGAGCTTGGTCACCCCCAGTCGCCTCGGGCCCGCCAGCTGGCCCAGTCGGGCTCCCAGCCTCCATCTGAGTTCGTGTGATTAAAAATTTGATAATTACAAACAGAACACAAAGTTCCATAAAATTACATTACATTTTAATATTTTTTTAAAAAAATGAAACAAATTAATCTTACGTTCTAGTGAAATTGTGTATAATTTATAAATTCACATAAATTATTAAATCTCATTGAATTAAATTTAAAGTAGTTTTTATATATAATTAATATACAAAAATTAAAATTTTAGAATTTATGATTTATGCTTTAAGATTTAGGGCCTATTTATTTGTAAGATAATATTTAATAAAATTAAAATTAAATTTAGATAAAGATATTCTTTTATTAAAATTGTGAATGATGTGAAATAAAATTGGTCATTATGTTAGAATATGTAAAGAAATATAAAGTTAATTTTTATATTGGGATATATGAGAGATGCGATATAAGTTAGTTATTATTTTAGTAATGTGTGTAGGATATAAAATAATGTAATTTTTAATATTAAATTTTATGTGTGATGTGATATGCCTGATTAAAATTAAATAATATTAATTTTTAATTGCCAAATAAATGGGACCTTAGAGTTTAAAATTTAATTTTAGTATTAAAATAACTTTTAATGTTTCAAATTTTAAATAATAATTTTAAAATTTAGAATTTGAAGTATAATAAAATTTTATTTAAAAATAATATAAAATCTATAATTTTTGATAAATTAAGCTTTTAAATTCAAATTTTGAGTTAAATTGAGAATAGTTTTTAATCTTAATGTTAATTTTGGATATTCATTTCACATAAATATATGACAATATATATAATTCATTGAAGTCTTAAAAGATATTATATACTAATCCATAAAATTTGTATCTTAATATTTAAATTTATGAGGTCTTAATATTTTTATAAGCTAGTCCACATATTATGAAATGTACTACTTAGATCTCTAATTTCTGTGATTTATTGTCATTTGATAATTTTGTATCTTAATATTTTACATGCTTAATTTAAGAGATTATTTAATTCATTATTATTTTAATATTATATCATAATATTTAAATAAAATAATTATTTTAGTTTAATAATATCATTAGATATTTTTTTAAAAAATTTATAAAAATATCAGTCAAAAATAATATCTAAATATTATGATATTTATATAATATAATATTAAGATAACATCTAATCAAATTACTCTAAATTACATATAATATTATAGGAAATGGAATGATCATATTACAATAAATTATTAACAATTAATATTAGGGTCCCATCTATCAAAAAAAATTTATTAAGAACCCAATTATTACAATTTAAATTTCATATATTAACGTACAAAAATCTTTAGACATCAAATGTTCTCCTTCAAAATATTTCGAGAAATTTGCAAAAATTCTAAAATCACATGAATATTAATAGATACCATTTTTGTTAGATATATATATATATTTTATGTAATTATATATTAATTATTTTATGCATAAAATTAATTGCAATTAGGTACTTTTAATTGGGTTTATGTACGTTAGCCCTTTGATTTCAATAATTAGCTCATCCTAGTTTTGAAATTAATTACGCTGGTCCTTTAATTTCAGTTTAAAAACAAATAAATTTTTTGTATTAATTAGATTACTTAATATAATTTATTTTTGAAGTAATAAATCAGTTTAGATTTTATTTTTATTTAAAATATTAATTAAATTTTCAAATTAATCAAATTAGTTTATTAATTAAAAAAAATATTTTCCATCGAGTTTATTTATTAATATTAAAAAAATTATATATATATATATATAATTTAAATTAGTAGAATTATTTAATTAATATAAAAATTAAAAGACTTGGATGCATATAAATTTAAATTAGAGAGAACAAATTGTTATTAACTCTTAAATAATAATATTTAAAATATATATAAAAAGTTTAAATACATATTATTATATTAATATTGAATTAATTATGAATTAATTTTATTTTGAGCGATATAATTTCAGTTTAAATGAAAATTAAGTGTAAATTAATTTTCACTTTTGCGTTGTTTGGGCCGAGGATCAAATCAGAAAAAAATGATACTAATTTGAATAATAATAATAATAATAATAATAATAAATAAAAATTTTTAATCATTCTACACAAATTTTAATATAAAAAATATTATTTTATTTCATATACTCAATAATTTTTAATAAAAAAATAACTTTATTTTATATCCTAAACTAAAATACTTGATTCGAATATTTTAGTTTAGGATGTGAAATAAAATATATATTTTTATTAAAAATTATTGAGTATGTGAAGTAAAATAATATTTTTTTATATTAAAATTTACGTAGAATAATTAAAAAATATTATTTATTATTATTATTATTATTTTTAAAATTAATATTATTTTTTTTCTGATTTGATCATCGTCCCAAATAGGACTTTAAGTGGGTTTCTAATTTCGAACGTAACTCGTTGATGCCCAGCCCCACCGACTCGGTCCCGCCACGCTACCGTATCAGGCGCTGGTAGCTCAACACCTTGGGAACCGCGAGCGGCGTGGGACCCGCGGCCGTCGTGGGGCCCCACCACCTCCGGCGCTCTGCTTGTTCACATCTAGGAACGCTGCACGAGACGGCACGTGAGCGAATTTTTTTTTGGGTAAATTACACCCAGGTCTCTGCATTTAATGATTAATAAAATACAGATTAACATTATAACATTGGGGTCTCTGAGTTTTAATAAATTATCAAATAAATTTTTTTTTTATTATTTTTTAAAATTACTATTATACCTCTCTCTTTCTCTCTCCTCCCGATCTAGCTGACACGCAAGGCCTCCTCTCTCTTCCCGATCCCCGCATAAACGCGAGACTGCCAGTGGGTCGCACACGTCGTGCGGCTGCTGGACGGATATGATGGCCTCGCGGCTTTGCGCATGCACCGGATCGGGAGGAGAGAGGAGAGGGGTATAATAGTAATTTTAAAAAAATAATAAAAAAATAAAAAAAGTCTCATTTGATAATTTATTAAAACTCAGGACTCTGATGTTATAATTTTAAAAATATGGACCTATAAATTATTAAGCCTTAAACTAAAGGACCTGGATATAAGTTACCCTTTTTCTTTTTACAAATTGATGGAAATGTTTACCAAAATAAAGGATGGCCATCGTGATCGGATTTTATGTTTTGTGCCAAACAGCGGATAGTAGTTTGCACCACTCAAATGACTCGGAGTTCCCTGCAAACACAGAACACCGGCCGAAAAGTAGGGCCCGTGCGTGAATTCTCGGTCATTGGCAGATCATATTTCGATCATATATATAAATATACATATATATAAATATATATATATATATAAACGAGCTTTTAAAATTTATAAATAAATTCTTATGCATTAAAAATATTAATGTGTGCATAAATAAATTTATTATCATAGTTAATTATTAAATTTTTATTAATAAATAAAATATATTATAATTTTAAAATAATATTATATCGAGCTAAATAGCCAAACTTGTTCATAACCTTCATAGTAATATAATTTACGAATATTAATGAGCTAAATGCTAATATATTTAAATTCATTTATTAGTCAATCAAGATTTTAAAATTACATTCAACTTTATTTATTAATATTAATAAAATGAACATAAACGGGCTCGTACCTAATTGAATGACGACCTGTTCATCAAATGCTTTGTTCATTTATAGCTTTAGTGCTTCTAAATGAGCTGGCTGGTAATTTAATTCAAGCTACGAACTAATTCAAAATTTGATTATATTTTATTTTATTTTTTTTACTTAAAGACAATTTGATTAAAATAGAATTGATTTAAATTATAATTGACTCTCTCTCTTTATATAATCAAATGTAGTAAGTACTTTTACTGTATAATTGTACTATTTTATGAAAAAAAAAAGTAATGATGGTTTATTTAAATAGTTAAGTCAAATATATATAATGAATTATAATTATATATTTTAACGTATATAAAAAAGTAATTGCTGATAGTTAGGATGCTACCTAATCTTTTATTATTATAACACTCAGATGAGTCTACAGGTTATCTTGATAGCCTTTCGACAGCTACATATTACTTATCGGGAAGGGCATTGGATGTGAGCGTATGACTAGGCCAACCTGGCCTTTGCCATACCCGTAGCATGCCCTACCTGACCTTTGCCACGCTTACCCAACATTTCCCCCCCACCCTCCAGCGCACTGCCGGGGATCGAACCTGCACATTCTCTGAAACCATGTCTTAGGATCTCGGCACTTACTAACTCGCTAAAAGCAACTCGCCTAAAAGCATATCTCTACCTAATCTCTTATTAGTATAGCACCCAAATGCACTCACGAATTATCTCTACGATTTTTCGACAGTCACATATTACTTGTCGGGCAGGATGTTAGACGTGAGCGTGTGATTCGGCCAACTTGGCCTCTGCCACACTGGTGACTTAGCTCACCTAGCCTTCGTTATTTTAACTTGGCCCACTTAGCTATCGCCATGCTCACCTTATAATTATATTTTTTGTTAGTGTGGATTAAGTTACACCGGAACAAATTGAATGGTTTTAAAAAAACATCTTTATAGTGAAGCACAAATCACTGTTATATTTAGTACTCAGCATATATTGAGATAAGAGTATATTCATTAGCATTTAGAAATAATTATATGTATTTATATATTTATATTTTAGTTATCTTACCACATGTCATATCATGTTATAAATCTAATATAATATCATATTCATGTTTATGATAAATAAAAAAATACAAAAAAGAAAAACAAATTCTTAATAATATGTTATAAGAGAAAGAGTAAAACTTTCTTGCAGAGATTTGAGAAAAACAAAGCTTTACTATAGAGTTAATTAAGAGAGCAAAGCTAACTAGTAGATATAAAATATTTGAACAAAAACAAAAACAAATTTAAAGAATGCCAAATCCTCTCGTAAGTAATAAAAGAAAATAAAAAGAATATAATTATTTTAATTCTTTTTACTTCAAATTCATATCAAATGTTTCAATATGTAATAATTTCATATATGCTTTGGATATGTTTCTTAAACATTGTAAGTCAACGATCTTAGTTCCTAGTGAGTTAGAACTCACTACTCTCTAAATTTTGCAGGTTAATATTGATCTTGGGAAGGTTGGAGAATCATATTGCGATGCCCTATAATATTTACATTTTACCTCAGCTTCATTGTTGAGATAAATATTATGTGATATTATTGGTTATAACTGTATTTTAGTATATTTAAAATTTAAGATAGATGTTGGGTGACTGCTTGTTGATACTGATTATTCATACTATGATTTGCATTATGGTACATACTATGAATTATTGTTATATGTGTTTGATATATTCATTTGGTCACTTGTATTTGAGGTGTAGAACATTGATTATAATTTTGTAATGCAAGGACTACTATTCTGATTTTATATGCAAGAAAATATTGCAGTTTTAGTCGTTATGCTATAGAAAATTTTGATAATGATCGGAGAAATGTGACAGATAGCGTGCATAATATTAAGATGATATTAAACCAAAGGCCTCAATGCCCTACACCCGGGCTGGGGACGGATTCAAGTGGCTCATCCTTGCTACCACTTTTCAGGTTTACCGTCAACTCCTCTTGCTGCCGGTAGCCACATCGAAGAACTGCTCATCACCGCCACATCGAAGAACTGCTCATCACCGCCGGGCTGAGAAGATGAGAACTTGCTGTACTTCTTCTCCCCCACACATGCTAACTTCCTTGCTTCTATAGACTGTGAGAGAATGATATGCAGACCGGCAGTAGTACTGCTACTAACGTTTTCTTTGAATCCACTTATGTACTTTTAGAGGATCATGGAAAGAGGGAAACAATTTATAAGGTAGCTATTTATAATTTTCCTACTGCAGGAAGATCTTCATTTTGGTACAAGGAAGACCATGCGAGATGCAAGGCACTGTGATTTCGAGAAATTTTTGTGTGCACAATGTGTGTCATGTCATTCGTCTGCACACAAATAAAATTAAGCCACGTGTTACGACGGGCTGCTTCAGATATTATATAACACTAATTTTTTGCTACGTAGCATTGATTTTTTGCTACTTAAGACTACATAATATTGATGCCTTATTATTTAGAGCTACGTAGCACTAATTTCTTGCTACATAGTACTAATTTTTGCTACGTAATACTGATTTTTTGCTACATAGGATTACATAATATTGACATCTTGTTATCTGAAGCTACGTAGTACCAATTTCTTGCTACATAGTACTGTCTTTTGCTATGTAGCACTGATTTTTTACTACGTAGGACTATATAATATTAACGTCTTGTTATCTGAAGCTACGTAGTACTAATTTCTTGCTACACAGTACTGACTTCTTATTACAAAGAGCTACGTAATATTATGTAGATAACAAAACGTTAATATTATGTAATCCTACGTAGCAAAAAATCAGTGTTACGTAGAAAAAGTCAGTACTACGTAGCAAGAAATTAGTGCTACGTAGCTCCAAATAATAAGGCATCAATATTATGTAGTCTTACGTAGCAAAAAGTCAGTGTTACGTAGCAAAAAATCAATACTACGTAGCAAAAAATTAGTCTTATATAATATTTGAAGCAGCCCGTCGTGCCATGTGGCTTAATTTTATTTGTGTGCGAACAAATGACGTAGCACATATTGTGCACACAAAATTTTCTCTTATGACCACGCATGTGCCAATTAATGGCTCACCACAAATATATTTAAATTCTAATATTAAAATTTAGAATAAAATATATTTTGGCTTCTAAAATCTGAAGAATGTCGTAAATTAATTTTTAAAAAATTACAATTTTAATTTTTTAAATTATAAAATTACTACAATTTTATCTCATTTTTAAAATCTCACCATTTTCTTAATCTTTTTTAATAAAAAATATAAATTTAATTATATTTAAATAGCTTAAATTATTTATATATTTTAAAATATAATTATATTATACTCTTCTATCTGCATAATTCTTTAAATATTTAATAAAAATATAAAATTTAATTTTTCACGTAACTTACTTTCTAAAAATTTAAAATTTAAAAATATAAATATTA
>JAEMOT010002844.1:0-18155 GCA_019297695.1 Apostasia ramifera | reverse complement strand
ATTATTTATATATTTTAAAATATAATTATATTATACTCTTCTATCTGCATAATTCTTTAAATATTTAATAAAAATATAAAATTTAATTTTTCACGTAACTTACTTTCTAAAAATTTAAAATTTAAAAATATAAATATTAATATTTTAAAATTTTATTTTAAAAAACAAAAAAAATTTAACAATTGACAATAAACTTAGTCTTTTTACGACCTCAAAAATGTAAATCAAAATTTTTAAATTATTGAGACAAATTCGCAATGTCTTTTCGATCTCAGTGCCCCGAATGCTATTTATGCTAATATTTATCTCGAATTTGATATATAAAATAAAAATTAACATAATTAATTTTAGCCAGGCTAAATAAACACACGTGAACCATAGTTTTTGAAATTTGTATGAAATTAATTGATTTGTGATTAATTTGTAACTATGAGAATTTAGCTTTAATTGGCTAATAATTTTGTTTTCCTTCATATATTAAGTGGGTCTTTGATTTAATGTTATTGTGATGTTGTGTTATAGAATTTTTTTCTTCCAAAAATTATCTAAAATAATATTTAAATGACCCAAAATTTGGATAATTTTAATATTGTGGGATCACGTTTTCTATTTTCAAATTTAAATGTAATAATATTAAATTAATTAAATAATAATTTGAACACTTAAAAAAGTAAATAGTAATTTAAAAATAACATAAATATTAAGATAATTTTTATATCTGGATAATACGAACATCTAAATAGCAAGAAACCAAATGCCTCCTAAATTTGCTTTAGATTGAAACAAATGTTTGATAATAGGTCGTGAGCTCAAAACTATCTATTCGAAAGAAGAGCGACATTAAAAGGTGTTAAAATTGAAATTTACACGTTGATCTTAAACGCACGTCATTGGCCATAAGAAGGAACAAAAAGAACTTATTATATATGTTAGAACCTTCTCTAACACCTCTTGCCGTCGAACAGCAGCTCAACAGCAGCCCCTTATCGAACAGCAGCTCAAAGAGATATCACAAGATCGTACCCTCCGTACTACTGCGTCAACTCAGCATTTAAGACAGCATGTGAGCCAACTCCCTAGTCGTCCTTTGCAGAAGTAGGTGTTAGATGTGGCAGACTAAACCTACTATGTCCCCTCCTCTCCAAGTTATAAATAAGGGGGGGATTATTCTCTCTATAGATCCTTCCTTCCTCTCTCTCTCTCTCTCTCTCTTGGGTTGAGCTGCCCCTCTCTCTCTCCCTCTTGTACTCATTCGGTCTCCATTTAGAGATCAAGCTTTGTAAAAAGAGATTCGATTAGTGGATTCAAATCGCTTGGACGGCGTCGTGGACCAAAACTAACCTTTAGTTGCTCAAGATTATCATCAACCTGTTCTCGATGTTTGTCCCAGCTGGCTTGACCAAGGTCTTGAAACTTTTCGTGCATTCTAAACTTGATCGACAACCTAACTTCGATCAGAGGGTTAACATGACAGACACAGGCATGTTTGGGTAATGGCATATTTTATGGAGCCATCTGACGACGAGTGCGTGAAGCTTGTACATTCATATAGCATCTGCGGCAATTTAAACGAAGATTGGATCATTTGATACTGTACCTTCTTACAGCATCTGCACTCTTTCGGTCGTTAATCTTGTTTATCCTATCGAACATCGCCATGGTGCTGGTTTTGACCTGTAACGTCAATGATCTTACGCTATTTGCCTATTCGGAATTCAATCCCAAATGACAAACATAAGTTGTCATCTCAGGTCTTGGTGTTTGAGTTGCCTCTTTAACTCAATAACGTGTTCTTAAATCAAATGCATGTCAATCAGCTGCAAATAAACTCAGATTTCAGTGTGAAAAATTTGAGTTTGACTGCAGCAAAGCCAACAATAGAATTTCCTGCTATTGCGGCTTGCTTTCTTGAATCTTGATCATAGGAAAATTTTATCAGCCAAATTACAATGAAAATTTTCAATAAGATATAATATTTTGTGGATAATTTCTGTTGCAGATCCAAGAACAAATAAAAAATTCCCATAAAAAGACCTTCTTTCCCAAAGAATTTCCCTAATTCGATGTCAGCAAAACACAAAGGAAACAGCGATTTCAGCTAGACCTTGCGCTCGCAATAGACACAGATTCACGGCTCGTCGCCAGCCTTAGCGCCGGCGAGGAAGAACTCTACCGCATCTCTCATGTCCTCGAAGCCGCCGGCTACATTCAAGAAGCTCATCACTCGCCGGAGCTCCCGGTCTCCGAGATCATCGATGAATGGGGTCACCGGGACGGCGTTCTCCTTTTGCAGAGCGTAGCACACTGGATTATCATCTATTATCACCACCTTCCCCAAATCTATTCCAAGGCCGGACAGATCCTTGGTTAGCTTTCCCCCCTGGGCCTCCCGGCACGAGTCTCTGTACAGCCGGTGGGCGATCAACTTTCTGCTGGGGTCCAGCTGGTCGAGGATGAGGGAGGCGTACTCCTTCAACCCGGCAGTGAAGATAATGACTTCGAAAAACTCGGCGGCGGCGCAGAGGAGCTCGTCGACTCCCGGCCTCTTCAACACATAGAAGGTCATCTCCTGGCCCTCGATCCATGGGCGGACGACAAAGTCGTATCTCTCGGGAGGGATTCCGGTTGTCGAATGGATCAGGGTCTCATCTAGATCAAGGACGATCGTCTTCCTCCCTGTCGCCGACGGCAGCGGCAAGGAGCTAGAAGTGGATCTTCCGGTGGTCTGACTTTTGTCATCTTGGACAGGGACGAGGCGGCGGAAACCTTGCTTACGCTTTGTAGGCGTATGGAGGACGGCGAGGCAAGGAATGAGCTTAAAGAGGCAGCGCTGGCAGGATCGGAGGGATCTATCGAAGGACGCGGCGGCAGCAGCGAGGGTTTTGAGAGGAGATGAGGAGAGCTTCCTCTGCCGGCAACGGCGAGCGCCAGAGGGGCTGAACTTACGGGATTTCGTGGGGGTTCTCCTGGTGAATTTGGAGACCATTCTCAAACGTCCTTCGCCCTTTCGTTCCTTCTCTTTTCCGTTGATCTAAAGCTTTCGCTGTGAGTGCTCTGTTTTGTAAACAGAGGAGCATGGTGGTTCGTGCTCAACTGGTTTGGCTAGTGGGATGGACGGGAGATATGAGCTTTGGGTTTACGATGAACGTTGATAAGAGGCTTGGAGATTTGAATTTAGGTTCGGGACAACGGTCGACGGATTTTTTTCTATTTATAACAGGGAAATTACGGCTGGGCTCCTCACTTGCTTTTCAGGGTATCCGTTAATAGAAGGGACATAATAGTCACTAACAAAATAATGTGTGTGCCAACGGGTGTTAATATGGATCGAAGATCGAAAATCGAATTGATTTTAAATTGAATCGAAATCAAATCGATTTAAATAAGCCGACTAACGAGCCAAAAGTTTGGCTCGGTAATAATTTGGAGCCGATTTTGAGCCGGAGTAGGCTCGGCTCGAAAATAAATCGAAATCGGCTCGAAGTCGATTGGAATCGACTCGAGCCGGCTCGAAGTCAAACCCAATCGAGCTCGAGTCGATTTCGAGTCGATCGAAATGTAATCCATCCGATTTTGAGCCGGTATTGGCTCGGCTTGAAATCGGATCGGTAACAACCCTATGTGTGCCTTGCATACGCGCAACTTAAAAATTAAGGCTTTTTTACTTCTTACTTGAAATTTTTTGTATCATGTGCATACACTTGTATATGCCAATCAGCGAGCTCCATGTGAATAAAAGTGGGCTCCATGTGCTGACGTGGTATGCTGTGATTGTCGTGTATATGCACTTGATACAAAAATTTCTTTACTTGCTCTCTCTCTCTATATATAATATTTACTCTGTTTGCTTTTTTAAGTATAAATTATCAAAATAAAAAATATATTTTAAATCTTGGGGTGCAGGGTGTTAAAAATAATCTAAATTACATGACATAAAATAAAGATAACAATGAACGAATTGCTCCATAAATTTTTTTATAAATAATTCATCAAATATTAATTTTTTTTTCATAATTAAAAGCAATTAGGTATGAGTTTAGGCTTATATATAACTAAATTCTTTTAGTTTTTAAATTAATTAAATAAATTTTTAAATTTGGGATAAAATATAAATATATTTTTTGATATTAATTAAATTACTCAGTATAGAATATTTTTTTAATTAATTAGTCAGTTTATATTTTATGTTTATCTAAAATATTAATTTAATTAATTTTTTATTTGATCTAATTGATCCATTAATCGAAGAAAATGCCATCTATTGAATTTTTTTTATTAATATTAAAGAGTCTATTTAGGGGTGGTAATTTATACCCGTATCCGATTAAATCGCTCCGACCTGTCCTTAATGGGACGAGTATGGATACTAAAATTTTACTCGCGACTCACAACCCATCCTGTTATATATATTTTTTTATTTATTTTTATATAAGCTTATATAGAATCAAATAAATAGAGTGCATTGAAAATAAAAAAATGTAAGGCCTTGCTTTCATAGTATAATCATCATGTGACTACGATTTTTGTTATTTTAAATAGAGTAAAATAATTCAATTTTCATTAACATTAGTGAGAAAACGGGGCGGGGCAGGGCAGGTACGGATTTGTGAAAACTAGAATAGGGGCGGGGCAGAAACGGGTATGAGGCGGGTATATATAATGAATAATATATAGCGGGGCGGATATCGATATTTATAAATCTGATCCAAACTTACCTTGTTGTCATTCCTAAGTCTATTTGCATATTATCTCAAATTAAAGGCTCTATTTAACTAATTTAAAAGTTAAAAGGATTTAAATATACATAGATTTAATTGCTATTATTTATTAGTTACAAATAATAATTATAGAAAATAAATAGTTTATTAGATGTTACAAATGATATCAAGGAATGATATGATTATGAGTTATATTATAATACTAAATTTTAATAAGACAAATTGCAGATGGGATTTTGAGATCTGACCAGCATTATAAATGGGTCTTAACTTTTGAAAAAATTTAATTTTAATCTATAAAATTGTAAAACTATTGTAGTTTTGTTCCCTCCATTATAATCTTAATGTTTTCACTGATCATTCCTAATAAAAAATATAAAATTTGATTTTATTTTATTAATTTAAATTATTTATACCCTCTGTCCTTAGTCATCTCTAAAATTTTAATATTTTAAAATAAAAGTTATTAAATATTTCAAAATAAAAATATTAATATTTTAAAATAATATTTTTAAAAAATAAAGGTTAATGATTATAAATGATCTTTGGATATAAATTTAATAACTTTGTCTTTGTTGGGATCAAACTATAATGCATTTATAATCTAAAGGACCTAAATTGAAATTTTTGAGAACTTGGGACCAACTTTCAATGCCCTTTTGATCTCAAGGCCAGGAACCACATATATGCATGCAATTTACCCAAATTAATAATACTAATTGCACCCATTAAATTACATCTAATCGAGTTATGAATGAATGTGTTCACGATCTTTTAATACATTACTCAAAAATATAAACGGGTTATCGAATAGCTTGTTAAAAGCTCAGTTCATTTATAGTCTTACTAATAGGAAACGATTGACCAATCTCGAAGAATTAATTCTTTAAATTGAATAATGGTGCAACTATGCAGCATTGTCTCAATTCAATTTGTATATTTTAAGTGATGTACTTATTTTGGCCATAATATATAATTCCTCCTCGTAAAACTTCTTTCTCTTCGATCAATATTATAGACAAAATGCAATATTCCTGTGCAGAGCTTCTCTTAATCTAATGGGGAAGGAGCATATTTGAATATCATAAGTCGTAAATTTGAATTTATACTATTGTAATTCTTAAGTATTAAAATTAAGATAAAAAAATTATAAAAGAAAAATATATATAATTATGATTTTTTTTGAAAATTAAATGGTTATGATATTATTTTTTAGTTTGTTAGAACTCTTGCTTGAAGTTACCTTTGAAGTTTTATCTCATTAATTGTCACAAGTTATTTGACTGCATTTATCTAATGTTGATCAAAATTTTAAATATTGTATTATTTTTTTAAATATAAATAATTTTATAATTTAAATTTATAAGAAGAGTGAGTAAAGATAATATTCAAAATCTTTAGTGATATGTTAGATAATTTTTTTATTAATTATATTTGCATAGGCTCATAGTTGGATATTGTCAAGGTGTGAACCTACTTCAATAATTTGAGGTGGAATCTGTGAAATTTATTTTCAAAATAAATAATTAATTTTTTTAAGACAATGCTGAAATTATATTACTATATTGGTTAGATTGCAATAAGTCTTTGATCTCAGCATATTTATATGGTATTTTATGAATTTGTTGATTGGTATTTTATGTAATTTAAATTATTATATATTGATACCAGAGTAAGGGTATTAATATGGATCGAAGATCTAGTACTACAAAAAAATATTTGCTTTGCTCTTGTCTATATTTTAAAATTAAATAAAAATTTATTATAGTGCTTATTAAAGAAAGAATTATAATCGTGAAAAATTTAGAGCTTGAAATCTATCGCCTAATTTATATAAATATTTTTTTTATGAACATTAATAACTCTTTCTTATATTTTGTTTATGTAGATTTAAAGTTTCCAAATTAAAAAGATTTTACTTAAATATATAAATTGATTTATGTGAAATTGAGTCTAATAATAATAGACATAATTAATAGTATTCAATATGCATGAATTTTAAAATATTAAGATGATATTTTTGAGAAAAGTGAAGACTAAAATGTGTTCAAATTATCACAAAAATATTTGCATCATAAATTGCATTAAAGACAAATTTGTTTATTAAAAATACTAATGATGATTAAAGAATGCAAGAGAATTTTTTTATCAAGATAATATACTCTAGTAAGTGTTTTTTCTTTTGCAAAATATCTTTGCACTTTGTCTTTTTTATTAAAAAAATATTATCTCATATAATAGTATAGAAAAAAAATAATTTCGTGACTTATTTTCAACTCATTATTTTTTTCATAATTTCAATTTATGTCTATAAACTTCAATTCTATAATAAAACAAGCCATTTTTTTTTCTATAAATTTATGTCATTATAATTACAATTTTAGGAATAGAAACTTATTGAAATATTAAGAATCCCAAATTTAAATTTTACTATCATTATAATTACAATTTTAGGGCAGCTATATATATGTCATTTTAAAAGATTATATTTACACATTAATCATACCTTAAAATTTATTTACATATATATGTATATATTATATATATACCCTTTATATGATCTTCAATATTACAATAATAGCACTTTAAATATTATCATAATTAAATTATAACTCAACTCAAAACATTAATGGTGGCGGTCAGTTGTGGCAATGAGCAACACTCGGAGTCTTGCGGCATTCGGCATGATCATTGATAGTGATTAACAACGTGATTGCAAGTTGTACAAATAATGACATGCAGTGACCAAATTATAATAATGTCGATGAGATAATGTTGTATTAGTGATAGCTTACACACAAAATATTCTATATATTTTTTATTTAATTCTAATTGAAGTTAATCTGTGCAACGTAATTATAATACTTAAGATTATAAGGTGATATTAGTATAAATAATTTTTGAAGAACAGTAAATATATAAATAAAATATTATATAGTGAAACTATCTAACTTTTTATAAATTTTAAAAGGAATTAAGGAAAATTATAATTTTTAGAAATAAAAAAAAAACATTTGAGAGATTCAAGTTACTTTAAAATTTTGAAAATACATTTTAGTTGATCTAAGAAATGTTGTTTTTCCCATTAAAAAAAAGAAATGTCGTTTTTTATTTCAAAATTTTCCTAGAAGCTATTAGAATCATTTATAGTTAGGATAAATAACAATTAGGTCTCTCTAATTTAAACTTATACATGTTTGAGTCCGTTTTATTTTCAAATTAATTGGTTCCGTAATTTGAAAATTAATGCAATTAGAATTTTCTATCATTAAATCAACGTGTGGAAAAGATATTGTTACCCCCCAATTTTTTTTATTTCTACTTCTACGTATCTCTTCTCTTTATTCACACCTGACATTATCCTTAGGCTCTGTTTAGTGCGAGAATCAAAATCAAAATAAAAATAATATTAATTTAAAAAATAATAATAATAATAAATAATTTTTTTAATCATTCTACATAAATTCTAATATAAAAAAAAATTATTTTGCTTTACATACTCAATAATTTTCAATAAAAAAATTAATTTTATTTTACATCCTAGACTAAAATACTCGATTCGAATATTTTGGTCTAGGATGTGAAATAAAATAGATATTTTTATTAAAAATTATTTAGTATGTAAAGTAAAATAATATTTTTTTATATTAAAATTTGTGTAGAATAATTTAAAAAATTATTTATTATTATTATTGTTCTTTTTTAAACTAGTGCTATTTTAGTCCTAATTTTGGTCCTCTCACCAAACAGGCCCTTAAAGTTGAGATTCACTGAAATACTCAATTTGAATATTTTGATTTAAGATTTAAAATAAAATAGATGTTTTTATTAAAAATTATTAAATATGTAAAATAAAATAATATTTTTTATATTAAAATTTGTATAAAATAATTAAAAAAAATATTTATTTATTATTATTATTATTTTTTAAATTAGTACCATTTTGATCCTGATTTTGATTCTTATATCAAACAAGGCCTAAATAGTACAGTAAAAACAAGGATATCTATAATAAAAAGAAAGAGAATAGAAATAGATAATTAAGAGAAGGACAACAAATATCATTTTACTCATAAATTTAATAGCCAGAGAACTTTTTGTTGGAGTAAATAGCTAAAGGACTTAGTTGCATTATTTCTCGAACTAAATGGGTCAATTTACAAATGAGAAAAACTTAGATTTGGAGGGCGTTTGGTTCGATATTATCTTGATGTTATGTCATGACATCTAAATAATATCTTTTAAGTCACATTTCTGCGAGTTTTTAGAATGTCATCTAATTACTATTTCTAAATAGCATGACATATTATCGAGATAACATTGAACGAAATGCTCGTTCTCATAAATCTAAATTAAAGGGACTTATTTGCTATTTATTTGCTTAAGCAATAATAGTTAGGCTTGTAAACGGTCAGATTCCGATCGGATTAGCCTTGATTTAAATCCGGATTCATTTATATTCAGATCGGATCACATCTCAAATCGGATCAGTTTAACCTGAATCTGACTCAGATCACACTCAAGTCAGGTCAGATCTCAGATCAAGTCAGATTATTGCTTTGCATAAGTACAAAGAGAGTTTCATATATACAATCTCGATTTATTTTCAAAGTCTTTAATTGATATATTAATATTGTGATAACTAGAAAAACAATATATTTTAATAAAAGTAATGTGGCATAATAATTTTAATAGTCTACAAATTTTAATATAAAAAAATATAAATAATTCAACAGCTATAGAAATATGACGTCTCACTTTTATTCTAGTAAAATTATTCAATAAAGGACACATAAATATGGATGAATTTTCAATAAAAATTAAATTATATATGGTGACTCAGTCTAGTCTGATATAAATGAATTGGATTATTGTCGATCTATGATCAGAATTTGTAGAAAAATGATAATTATGTCAAATTTAGGATCAGATAAATAGTAAATAAAATATATTTAATTTAATATATTTTTAAATTGAATAATGAATCGCATTAAAATTCGGCTCATTTACATGCCTCGCAATAGTTGGTTGGTTGGTGTAGATTTGAATGCTCTGTTTTCGTCGTTCTGCTCTTAGCTCTCCATTCAGACCTGCACGCCTCCCTACCCGTCCCCATTAAAAGCCCCTCTCTCTCTCTCTCTCTCTCTCTCTCTCTCTCCTTGTTTTCATCTCTCCTCCGGTCTCCCCCCCCCCTGTTAGTCAGAGGAAGAACAGAGAGGATCCAAAATGGTTATTTTTGCCAACTAGATCACAGAAGAAAACCCAAAAGAGAGAAGGGATCGGTTCGTCTGGGTCTTATCCATCTCCCTTTTTCCTTTTAATTCCTTCAGGCCTCCATAAATACAGCTAATTCACGGAAATCGCAGCTGTAGCCAGCGTGCTCTATTTCAGGGATCTGGCAGAGGGAAAGAGAGAGAGAGAGAGAGAGAGAGAGGCATACAGGGATTTTCAGAGAGACCCATGGCGATGGAAGAAGGAGATAGGGCTCTACCGGTTTCACGAGAGGAGATTAATGGCATCTCTGGCGATAAGGATACAGGGCTGCGCATCAATACTGTTCCTTTTTTACAGAAAGTAAGCGCCTCCATTGTTCCCCTGTTTTTTTCTCTGTTTCACAACATCAATTTTCTGTGAATTTCTTAGCGATTTTGTTGTTGGGCAGCATCAGAATTAAATTCTTCTTCTTCTTCTTCTCCTCCATGATTCTCTAACTGTTGCTTGCAGCTGATAGCAGAAGTGTTGGGCACCTACTTCTTGATCTTCGCCGGCTGCGGTTCGGTGACGGTGAACAAGCACACGAAGGGAACCATCACCTTCCCCGGCATATGCATCGTGTGGGGGCTGGCGGTGATGGTGATGGTCTACTCCGTCGGCCATATCTCCGGCGCCCATTTCAATCCGGCAGTCACCATTGCCTTCGCCTCCTGCCGGAGGTTCCCATGGAAGCAGGTTTTGTTGATGCAGAATTCGTTTGATAGCGTAAATTCGATCCCATTTTATTTTATTTTTTATTCAAGTTTTTTTTAATCATTTTTCATTAAAGAATTTTGATTTAAAGCCAACAAAAAAATTGAAGCCATTTTAATCCATTTGTTTTATGTCATGTTCGGTAGATAATTTATCGTAAATTTAAAAATATGAATTTTGTAATTTTTTTTTTTATAGTTTCAAATTACATGCAATTATATTGTAAAAAATTTGGAGAGTGCAGGATATACGATATAAGTTCTGACCTATATATCATTAACATAAATCGTATATAATTTACTATTTATTCAACTTATTTATCTATTGAATAATTCGTGTAATATATTTTTAACATTTTTTATTAATATAAAATTTAAAAATTTGATGACGAAGAAGATGGATAAGTTCAAATGGGGACGACTTTTAGGTTTGAAGTTGCCTTCAAACACATGGAATGAGATCTAATTTAGTAGGAAATAGTTAAGGGCAAATTACATTCAGGTCCAGGAGATTGGGTAAACTTCTAGGTAGCTCTGTGGTGTTTGAATCTTTTTAATAGTTTTACACAAGCCTTTTAGTTTACTTGTCTCATTTTTTTTTTTATTTTTTTGTGAATTTTTTTTCTTTTTTTTTCAATATTAATATTTGTATCATAAAAAGAAGAAAATAATAAAAAGAAGATGAGAGTGTTAAAAGAAAATGATAAAAAAAAGAAGAGCAATTTGAACGATATCTTGTTAGACTATAAAATTATAGTTTATCACGATTTAAACGTATAATATTAAAAGAAGTAACTGAGGTTTTATATGAAATAAAATTTGTCAAAAATATTCATATAAAATGTTAAAAATATATGAATTTATGTGAAAGATGGGGGTAAATCTTGGCTAATCTTTCCATACATTTAGTATAACCAAGAATTAATGTTGATTGCACCAAAATTTATTATTAATTGTGAAGCATTTATTATTTTTGGAGGAGTCATTCATTAGCTTTGATGGCCCTAAATTTAGTATTTCATTTTGTACAAAAAAAAATTTAATTCCTAAAATAATAAAATATTCAATGTTTGAGCTAAATTCTACATCCTTGACCAACCTCTTTTATAGTTTAAAAATTAAAAAAAATTCATGACTTAATTTTGTATCAATCGCTAAATCCTATGAATACAATAATTCTGAGTCATTTCTAAGATTTAAAAATCTTTCACCATCATAATATCATCAAAATGATGTCGTATCAATGATTAATCATATAGTCATTCACAAATAGAATAATAAAGAAAAAAACAACACAAGTAAGACTTTTTATATTAGTTAAAGAATATACTAAGATTATTGTATATGTTGTTGCAACTGTAAAAGCTCTCTTGCCTTCTATAAAACTTTTATAGCAATTCACTTCGTCAACTGTTGTAAAAAGCTTGAACATTTATGAAGGTTTTTTTGTAAATTAGTACAAAAAAGATTGATTGTTTGCAAAGATTAAAGAGATGAAAAGAAGCTCACATTTAGGTTGAGAATTGAGTAGCATTCTATATAAAAGTTGAATGCAGAAAGAACTTCTAGACCTAGTTGTAGGCGGTCGGGAACTAGAAAAGAAATCGGAGGGAGAGGTGGTGAAAGCGATTAAGAAGCCACAAGATTAGGTTTGTGATTGTTTAGGAAGGAGAGAGAGACAAGAGAGAGAGACAAGAGAGAGAGAGATTTAGACAGAGCAAATAAAGAAGAGGTCGGCTACGTAAAAGTGAGGTCCTCTCAAAGGTGATCGACTAGTTGGCGACAAACTCCGGTCAATGTAAATTATTCATTGACGGTTGCAATGAGCTCAAGCAAGAGCAAGAAATTGAATCACAACTCATGGTGATTCAATTTAATCAGTAAATTTATACTAAGGGGGCGTTTGGTTCGTTATTATTTTAGTGTTATGTTATGTAATATAGGTGTCATGGCATCTAGATGTCATCTTTTGACTAATAATTTTATAATCTTATAGAATATTATTTATAGATGTCATTAAACTAAATAATTATTTCTCTAGATAACATAACATAACGTCAAGATAACATTGAACCAAGCACCCCCTAAAACTATTCTCGTAGAAAAATAAATATTATTCATATATTTGACTGCTAAAAGCTTTTGCAGGTTCCTTCCTATATTATAGCACAGGTGGTTGCATCCACCCTAGCAAGCGGCACGCTGCGGTTACTCTTTGGTGGTGATCATATGCTCTTCCCCGGCACGATTCCGGTGGGATCCAATGTTCAGTCTCTGGTTCTTGAGTTCATTATCTCCTTTTACCTTATGTTTGTGGTTTCTGGCGTCGCCACTGATAATCGAGCTGTAAGCTGATCTTCTCCCCTTCTACTGCAACCTCGTCTTCTTTTACTAGATTTCACTCATTGACTAAAGGATTAATGCAGATTGGTGAACTTGCTGGCCTAGCAGTTGGTGCTACTGTTTTATTAAATGTGGTCGTTGCCGGGTAACGGAATGCTGTTTTAACGTGTTGACATATTAACATACCTGTTTTTGATCTTAAATCTTAAACCTTAAAGCCAAATTTGAACTGCAGGCCGATATCTGGAGCATCTATGAATCCTGCAAGGTCTCTTGGACCGGCGATCATTGCGACTCGCTACGAATCGATCTGGGTCTACTTGGTTGGTCCAATTGGTGGGACGATCGCCGGCGCTTGGGCCTATAACCTCATCCGGTACACGGACAAGCCGCTGCGCGAGCTTACAAAAAGCGGCTCATTTCTTAGAAGCATCGACAAAAATGGCACCAACTAATGTAGCATTATATTGGTCAAGTCATGTTTCTAGTATCATTTTATTTTCTTTTGGGATAAGCTTTATAGAACATTGATTAAATGGGTATTATTGCCATTGAAATAATTTAAAATTAAATTGCTTGTAATTTCTAGTCAAAAAAGTGTAAGGAGTGACTTGTGACGTCAGGATTTGGAGATGGCGAGTGACATGTAACAACCTAGGGCATCATTAGTCCCACATTAGTAATGAAAGAAAAATTATTGAGTTATAGGCATAAAGCTTCATATTAATAATAAGTTGAGATGTTTTTTGAAAAGTAATATTGTGAAACTCATTTAGAGCTAGGTTAAAGTGAACAATACCTATATAATATTGGGTTAGGTCATGACAATACTCGGTTGGGGATCCCTCCTCTATAAGAATGAAAAGTAAATCAAAAAGATTGTTGAAAGATTTTTTAGGAAAGTCATTATCAAAGAGCACTGACATAGCACCCCACCGAAGGTTTGAAGCGATGTCGTCTACTTGCTCAACTTTTTGTTGAGAAGGAATTTCTTGAATTGAATTGGACAATTGTTCTAAAATGTCAGATAATCTTTTGTAGTTATAGAAGGCTGCCACAATGACTTGTTAAACTATTGTGGAGTAATAACCATGCCAACTAATCAAATTACTAAGGAGTGCTTGCAGTCTATATGACGATGCTAAGGATATTCTCGAAAGTTCATCATGTCAAATCGTTGCTCCTCCTTGCTTATAAAATTGGGAAGAGAAGAGTGATATGCGGTGGGGTGCTTGATACTATTAAGGTGAAGCTAGGAGTCTATTGGGCAAGCATCAATAGGTCCTCCATCGAGATCAGAAGTCCATCATTGAAAATTTGGGCAGGATTCTGAGTTCTACTATTGTCGTCCTATTGAAATACAAGATAAACAGATGTATTGTTAGTTATCAGGTAATCCAAGGCTAAAATCTCTATAACATTTGAGTAAGTCAACAAAACGATACCATCAAATGCTATGTCATGCTAATTATCATATTTGTAGTAACCATGGTTCTTAAACTTTCCACATAAAATATCGAAGGTATTTATCTTTAACTTGTATAAGTTCCTAGATTAGTGTTTTTGTATTTTACTCTTTTGCACTGTAGTCGAAATTTATAATCAAAATTTCTTAGGTTTTTGACATTTGTTTTTTTGTTAACTGTTTCATTAATGAAGTCTCTTAATTGTTTCTTCGCCTATAGTAGCATATTTTGTATTTAGGAAAATGGGGCTCCTCCTTTTTTTGTGAAAAAATTACATAATCCCATTGCAAGATTATATTGACATATCCTATCAACCCAGTCCTGAACACCATCCTTACTTCTACATTTGCACTTGCTCCCCTAGTAGGAAAATGGAAGTGGAGATGCATAGAATCGAAAAAACTGCAAGCCACCATTGAAAGATTTAAATGACCATGCTATAATATATTTGATGTATAGTAGATAAGCATAATCATGTTTCTTTTCAGGAAAAGTATAATCATGTTTAGGTAACTAATTTTATCGCAATAACAGCTTATTCCCAACCCATCCACCAGCGCAATGAAATAAGAATACAATTAAAAGAGTATTGCGATTGAGAGCTCGAGGGAGGAGCGGGAGCAACAGAGCACCGGGTGAGCGCACAAAGAAGAAGAGTGTTGCGATCGACAGCATGAGACTGGAGCACACGAAAAAATGAAGACAAAGGAGGGAAGATGCGAAGAAATTTGAGCATCATAAGCCATCTTAGGGGGTCACTCAACTTAAGCAGCATAACTCATCCATTTGAGCACTTTAAGCAGCAAAGGACAACTTAGGGTAAAAATGCATAAGCAAAAGTGTTTGGATATCAAAATAACTTAAGCAGTTTAACTTTTACTTAGGTTGTTTACTGTTCTTCTTGTCTTTCGAAATTTTAATGTATCTTTGGCAGATGGCTTTTTAATTTGTGCTTTTGTGATTGAGCTTACCTTTACATTGTTTAATTTTTTTTGGTTATATACTTAGATTTGTTATCCCAATTGGTTTGGTGGAGAGCATCAATAGGCAGGCATTGAAGGATGTTGTGTTCAAATTTCTGGTTTTCCTGAATTCCCTTTTTGGCTTTCTATCCTTTTTTGTTGCAGTGGTATATAAAAAGAAGATAAATGCCATGTAGCCCAGACGAAGGAGCCTAGAATAGTTCCCGGATGAATGTTTCACCCATATTTATCTACTGGTTAATGCATGACGTTACTCAAAAAGGAATGTGAAACTGCAAAATATATACAACTAAATAGGATCTATTGTGCATCATATGAATCTTGACTATGCTTTTTCTTGTTCGTAATATGAGAACAGCTGAGCGTTTATTGAGAACAACTGATGGTTATTAAAGAAAAGCAAATGCTGTTAACATTGTCACGTTGGTTAATGCTGAAGGAAGTTTTCCCTTATGAAGATCTTCGACATGCTTGTATGGAAACTGTTAAGTGTTATAGTGTAACATATTTGCATGTCAGGTTGAATGGTGTCACTTCTTTTTTTGTACAAATTCATATGATTGTGGTTCTGTCCCTCCAGTAAATGGATTGATTCAGAGTATGTATTGTTATGATTAATATGTAGTTGTAGTTAATTATTTACTCCATGATAAATTTTCCAATTTCTTAAGACCAAACTGAATGCTGTCATGCTAGATTAACGTTTATTGAGTTACCTCTGTGATATTTATTTTACTTGTGTGTTTTTACTTTGTAGGCCAACATTCTACACCATATAACATTACTAGCCTCACAACTATCCTGTAAAATTACTTTTAAGTTTAAACGAATTTTTTTATCATATAACACACTAGAAGTATTTTTCTACTTTAGATTCCTAGGTATTCCTTCGTAACTCGAGTTTTGCCTTAGGGGGTATTTGGTTCAATGTTATCTTGATGCTATGTTGTGTTATCTAGAGAAAGCAATTGTTTGATTTAGTGACATCTACAACAAATCTTGTTTTAGATTATAAAATTATTAGTCAAAAAATAACATTTAGATGTTATGGGATATCTAGATTACATAACATAATACCAAAATAACATCGAACCAAACGCCCCCTTAGCCTTTTCTCTAATTTTATAAGTAGAATATTATCTACGAAAAGCATATACTATGATACTATTTCTTGGATATATTCAGTCAGGGTCTTTATAACTAATACAAAAAGATATGAACTTTAAGCTCGGTTTTGGTGTAGTTCAATTGTAATTGAAATTTTTTTTGTTAAATTACATTGTGTTTGAACACAAGTAACATCCCCTTTATACATATCTTTGATAATTTGAATATGGTAGTGTAAACTCTTTTCTTTTCTAAAATTTTTCAAAGCATTTTCTTTAAAATTTTATCATAAAATTTTTCCGGATCGATAAAAATTAAATACAGATTTTCTTTGCTCTCCCTGAAGTTTTTTATTAATCCCTTCAACAAATGAATAGTTTCCATAGTGGATCTATCAGACATAAAACTACTGGTTTTATGACTCTCTATTATTATAATATAATCTCTACTTGATTACTCTTTTTTAAAATTTTAAAATATGACTCATTAATTCAATTTCTCTATAATTGACACATTCTTATATATCGGCTTTATTTGTGTAAATAGGTAACTTAAATGACGCTTGTAAAATGTAATCAGTTTGTGATTATTAGTAATCTTTCCAGGAGTTTTTATCTGTAGTTAATGGTGGTGACTTCAAGCTGAGTCCATCTTGGAACAAAAAGTTGAGTTGGCTGCATCTAAATGTGTTTTTGTGAACTGGCTGAACTCGAATTAGTTGATTTTGGAATCGAGCTGGCTCGATTTCCCACCAGAATTAACTTGAAATCGAGTTGGAACCCAAAGTGCTTGATTAAAGTAAAAATCCCCAAAAATGCTCTTTTTAGTCTGAGCTTAAATTTGCTATTTGTTAAGATTAAATTGACTTGCTAGCTTGAGATTTTGGTGCATTGTGTTCTATGCAAGCTTTGACAGATCTGATAGATATGTGAGTTCTCTCATATCTCCAGTTTATTTATGATGATTCCAAGCTATAGAGTGCGTTATGTATTTTTTGACTAACCATTTAAATTGTTGACTACAGATACAGTGAATGGATAGATGAAACGGAGCAGGTCAACAACCTTGATCGATGGCGACGATGGTTCTTGAGGTTTGTTCTTTGCTCAACACTATTTCCCTTGTTATTTTGGAAATGATGATGAACTAATTAAATTATCATCATTTCACATAGTTTTAATCGTAGTTGTGAAGTTGAAAATGTTTGGTTTTGTGTATGTGCTCTTAAAAGGCGTGAATATGGAGAGATTATTGGGATTGGGCAGCATACTATGTAGAATTTTTTTTTTTCTCGTATGAGCATTTTTCTGCTAGTAAGAAGCAAAAAAGTCTGTATGAAGTGAAAAGATAAACAAAGTAACAAAAAAAAAAATTTATACAAAATAAAAAAGTGTTTATACGAAGCATACGTGATAGTTAACTATTTTTGTTTGTTGTGTCTCTTTTCACTTTTTGGTGGTTCCTGCTCGTTGACGTGCGTACCATGAGCGGCTCTCAAAAATCTTACCTGGTGTTGACATGTGGCTCCAGCGCTGCATCACAGCCATACACGTGGCACTCCTTTATTTTGAA
>JAEMOT010002834.1:0-25840 GCA_019297695.1 Apostasia ramifera | reverse complement strand
TTTTTATTTAAAAAATTTATATAACAATTAAAGAAATTTAATGTTATTTTCGCTGATAATATTAAATTTTAAATTAACGTAAATTATAATTTTGATATATTATAATCTATTAAAATTTATTTTGTTTAAAATTTATTTTGAAATTTAATTGTAAAATCTCACCACACTTTTTTTCAAAGAAAAAACTTTATTTATTTTAATTTTATAATTTTTTTAAGAGAGAACAATATATGTGATAGTAACGTAAGATTATTTTAAATTTTAATAAAATTAAAATTAATATTATAATAAAATTTAATATTAATTTTTAAATTATATTTTTAAGTATAAATATTTTTATAAATAATTATCTTAAATAAAATTATGACTATTTTAGGTTAATATTTTAATTAATTATAATAATATTATTATAATAAAATTATTAATTTTTTATAATATATATTATTTTAAAATAAATTTACATAATATAATTTTAATTATAAATTTTTATTAATTAGTTGAAGCTTTAATAAACATGATAGAATTTGTTTAATTGATAACTAATAAATTTTTTGTTTATTTTTTTTTTATAATTTTAAATCATGATTAATTTATTCTTTATAATTACTTTTATTTTCTTACTACAAGATATTAAAATAATATTTTTAAAATAACATTTAATTTTTTTAATAAAATAACATAGGAGTCGACCAAAAAATGAGCAACTTTTGTGACACGGAAGTCAGCGGCGACTTCATTGATACAGAAGTGGTTCGAGCTGCGGGCTGACTTCTGTCTCACAGAAGTTGCCCGTTATTCCGGTGACTTTCATATAACAGAAGTCTTCTGACCGTCGGGCAACTTCTGTTTAACGAAAAAAACTTAACGGCATTAGAAAAATATTTCCTTTTTTAACTTTTTTAAAATGATAATTAGTTATATCTATTTTAACAAAAATCATCCTTCTTCAAGTACTCTCATTCATGAAACATTTCATATTCATTGCTGTCGTGGCCAAGAGGTAGCCTCTTGAGTCCTTTCTATCTACAATTCTTCATAAGACCAACAGCAGTATCAAAATTTATTTTAATCACCATATGAGTGCTTATTTTTCGATTAAAGAGAAATATTTGAATTTAACATATGATATGACATGATTTTTATTTTTTTTTCAATACACAAAATTTGAATTAGTGTGAAGTTCGGTTCATTATTATTTTTATCAACATTAGTGCAAGTCCTTTTATGTATTTGGGAGAATTTCTCTTGATATGAACTCTCCCTTTAATTTTCTAGGCAATTATATATTTTTTTTGCGGTGTTCTCCTTATCTAATAAGAAAAAAGTTTGTTTGAGTATTAAAAAGTCTTAAATGTAAACTACACTATTGCCGTCACAAATTTCAAATTGTGTGAATTAAGAAAATTGTGACGTCTCGAGATCAAATAAAAAAAAAATTCATGAATTTTACAAAAATCTGACATTTTTAGATATTTTTCTTTGAATCTTGTAATCTGTTCTAGCTGTCAGCTCTACATTATTTAAACTTGATCATCTCTACATTAATGTTATATAATTGCATTACTTTTCAGCTCTTTGTTCGTTTTTTTATTATCTCATGCTCGAATCGAAATGATCTCTAACTATTAAAATAATAATAATAATAATAATAATAATAAAATACATTAAATTTAAATTTTTAGCCAAAGAACACATACTATACGAGAAGTTATTTGGAAAATTACTTTCAACATTTTTTCTCTTAAATTTACCGTTTATATTAAATTTAAATATATATGCGAAATCAATTTTTATATTTTAAATTTTTTCAAGGCAAGTCTAACTAATTTGACTATCATATTATTTATATTTATATTTAATTTAAATTCTAAATCTGTATGTGAAAATATTTTAAAATATATATTTATCATGAATTTATACATTTTTTTTGATGTTTTACATTTGATTTTTTTAACTAATTTAAATTTTTAATCTTAGTTCCAGATTTTTTAAGTAATTCTTATTCAGACTTTTTGGATGTATATTAATTCAGACTTTGCTACGTATTAACCTAATATATTAACTAACAAATTGACTAACCCGCTGAACTATTGATCAATCTATTGAGTTACAAAATTTTTTCTTCATAATTTTATTGATTCACTTGAAGTGTTTTGTATAAATTGTCATCTATGTAAAATATTTCTTGATAAAAAAATATAAAATAAATTTAAATAATGATGTGAGGACATTTGATTGATACTATACTTAATTGATTTACGAGAGGCTTTTTTCTAAGATAAATGATAATTAATAATCTAAACTGTGTTATTTATTTAAAATATAGTGAATTGATGTATTAAGAATTGAATAAATATAATATAAAATGAATTTTTTATTAAAATATTTGTATTGATGACAAAAAAAAAGATTTTTTTTTTTATTTTGTTCAAAAATTAGAGCCAATTTTAGTTATGAACAGCGCAACAAAATATTTTATGATCTCTTTGGCTAAAAAAAAATTATTGCGTTCGGGAGAAGCAACGTTTGGCCCCTAGTGGGAGCACGCAGCAGCATGATCAGTTTTATTTACAGGTTGTGCTCTCTCACTCGCTGCATATTAGTACGAATAAAAGCTAGAACAACTCAATAATGTAGGGGCATTTACATACATATTTCTTAAATCATCTTGAATTACATATTAAACCTCTCATTTTTTAATTTTATAACTTAACCCATTAAATCATCCAAAAATAAAAATTAGTAGAATACATATATTTGCAAATATGTTTATAATATTTGTATATATATATTATTGATAATAAGCATTTAAATAATTATAAATCAGCAAAAAATATTCTTTAAAAATCTTGAGAAAGACCTAAATATGTTATTTTTGGATGATTTAGGGGGTTAAGTTGTAAAATTAAAAAATTCGGAATTTAATATGTAATTCAAGATGATTTAAGGGGTATGTATGTAATTTTCTCAATAATGTATAATTTTTTTTTTTTTTTAAATTCTACAATCTAACAATTTCTGTCAATAATGTATAATTGCTTTCTAATACATTTGAGAAAAGTTATCATTTGAAAATTAATTTAAATAGATTGATGAATATTATAGAGGATATTTATTTAATAGATAGGATAAGTTTTTTATTTAAATGAAAAAAGTTTTGTAGCATATTCCCATTAATTACTAATAACTCTTGACTATTCGTGGCTTAGAATTTTAGTTCGAATATCTGGAGAATCAAATTTAAATCCCTTGGAATGAATTAAAATTTAATTCATCGGATAAAAGAATGAATTAAGGCTCTCAATTTATTACTATAGGAGATATCTTTAAATATATAAGATAAAATCATTATATTTTAGAAAACTTAGGGGAAAAAAAAGAATATAATAATTGTCTGTAAAGCACTTATATAATTTGATGTAAATTTAAATAATAATATGTTTAATTAATTTGGTTGGCATTCGACTTTATCATATCTAAATTGCTTTTATTTATTTAAATTATATTTTATGTGCATCTTATAGTGAAATACGACACATATTGACGTAATCAATAATGTGTTATTTAAAATCTAGCATATATAATTAACTTTTATTTAACTAAATCCTGAAAGGAAGGTAATTCTTAGCTGGACAATAATTAATATAACACTTATTCAGATCAAAAAGAAAAAAGTAATGTTCATGCATAAAAATTAATACAGATTATGATATAAATTTTTTTGTGAAATATTACAAATATTAACTTAAATATAGTCAGTAATATTTATACGTGCAATACAACACTTTTCAATTTATATCTATCATATTTTCTTTTAATTTTGTATACATATATTTAGCAAAAGTAATATCAACTCATTATTAATTTTAACCCATTGTTTGAATACTCTAATAAAAAATAGTTTATTGTGCAAGATTTTAAGAACATAATCTAAAAATTGCATTTGCATTTTTATTTTTACATTATAAGCTAAATTATATATGTCATTGAGGTTAAAAAGAGAATAAAAATTAGTCTAAATTTTAAAAATTTGTAAAAGTAGCCTGCATTGTAATTTGCAAAAACTAAAATCAGAATCAAAATCATACTAGTTTAAAAAAAAAATAATAATAATAATAAATAAATAATTTTTTATTATATTCTGCAAAAATTTTAATATAAAAAAATCTTATTTTATTTCGCATATTCAATTATTTTCAAAAAAATTATCAACTTTACTTCACATCCTAAATCAAAATATGTGATTCGAAAATATATTTTACCATAGAATATGAAATAAAGTTGATAATTTTATTAAAAAATAATTAAATATATAAAATAAAATAATATCTTTTCATATTAAAATTTATGTAAAATATAATAAAAATTTATTTATTTATTATTAATTTTAAATTAGTACCATTTTGATTCATTTGCCATTTTTACAAAAACCAACTATATCAATGAAATATGTTAGAAAATTAATATTTTAATGATTATAAATATTAATACAATAATTTAATTGAAAATTTATATATATAACGTATACTATGTAC
Organism: Apostasia ramifera; assembly: GCA_019297695.1. Lineage (NCBI taxonomy): Eukaryota > Viridiplantae > Streptophyta > Magnoliopsida > Asparagales > Orchidaceae > Apostasia > Apostasia ramifera. The sequence goes on along the minus strand of JAEMOT010002834.1, from coordinate 21,305 downwards.
AAATTAAATGTCTAAATAAAATAATAAAATTAATATATGATAGGGTGAATTGCATTTGGATTCTGAGATTAGAAAGATATTATAAATTAGTTTTAACTTAAAAAAGATTGATTTGAATTCTTAAAAGTACTATAAAATGGCTAATAGTTGTATTTTTTATAATTATTTTTTAAAGGTATATTTTGAATAGTTAATTTTTTTTAGTTTGTAGAATATAATTTTAAAATATTAATTTTAATATTTTTTAATTTTAAATATTTAGAATGAAAAAAAGTAAAAGATGGAAGAAATTGAATTTTAGAATTTTATTAACATTTTAAAAAAGATTGAGGATAAATGAGTAAAATAGTCTTTTAAAATACATCTTTCCATAGATCCAAATGCAATTTACCCTATTAAATTTTTAATTTTAAATATTTAGAAACCATTTTTGAGCATGAGATAATAAAAATCAACTCTAAAATTGAACAAAGAGCTGGAAAGTAATGCAATTATATAACATTAATTAAATTGAATTATAAGTCTTCCTTTTAAGACATATGGCAATCAAATCTAAACTGCCTTTATTTATTTGGATTTTGACATTTTCTTTACATGTTAATGAAAAATACGACAAATCCTGATGTAAACTTAATCGAACAGCTTTAGTCGAATATTTTTTAAAAGAGATATTATCAAATCGTACTTTCTGTACTGCTATGTTAACTCAGCAGTTAAGGCAATACAGAGGGTCCACCGTTTAATCATCTTTTGCAGAAATAGGTATCAGACGTGACAGATTGTATCTATTATGTTCCCCTCTCTAAGTTATAAATAAAAGAGAGAAGAAACTCTCTGGAGGGTTGGCTCTCTACTTCTCTCTTTCTCTCTTGTACATATTCTCTTATTCGGTCTTCATTTAGAGACCCTTAAGCTTTGTAAAAGAAGGAATTCAATTAGTGGATTTAAATCGTTTAGACGACATCGTGGTTTTTTCCCCGGATACTTGGGTTTGCCTATAAAAATTAGGGATAATTCCACTTAGGCCCTCTGAGATTTACTCGACTTCCCATGCAAGTTCACAATTTTGAAAACATGCCAGATAGGTCACTGCAGTACTTAATATTTATAAAAAGCTTCCAATAAGATTCAATTAAATATTTTTCATTAAAAATTTTATTAAATTAAAATTTTAATTAAGAAATTATAATTTTTTTTAATTTATTATGAACTTATAAATTATGTACAATATGATAAAATCTATGAAAATATATCAGTAATTTATTTTATATTTTTTTTAAAAAATATTATATAAAATATATAATATTTTTAAATTTTAATGTACTGTATGTAATTATTCCTTGTTTTTTTTCTTTTCATTCTATTGTTAATCATTCAATGGATACTGTAATAGAAAAATCATAATTACCTATACAGTAAGTTTTGGGGACCTATCGAGCTTGTTTTTAAAATTATGGACCTGCGTAGTATGTCGAGTAAACTTTAGGAGCCTAAGTGAAATTACCCCTAAAAATTATCATCTTATTTCATTTTATTTTAACATATTTTTTACATCAACAGATATAAATTAAAAAGTGCGTGTTACATATATAAATATAACCGACTATATTTAAGAATTACCTGTATATACTTCAAAATATATAGAAATCCTTCCACGAATTAGTTAAATAAAAAGTTAATTATATATACCAGAGTTTAAATAACACATTATTGATTACGTCAATATTTATCGTATTATAAGATTTTTAACTTTTTTTTTTCATTGATATTTTATATAAGTGCCTTACAGACAATTGTTATATTCCTTTTTTTCCCCCTAATTTTTCTAAAATATAATGATTTTGTATTAATGCATGAACATTGCTTTTTTTCTTTTTGATCTGAATAAGTATTATATTAATTGCTGTCCAGCTAGGAATTATTTCCTTTTAGGATTTTGTTAAATAAAAGTTAATTATATATGCTAGAGTTTAAATAACACATTATTGATTATGTCAATATTTGTCCTATTATAAGATTTTTAATTTTTTTTTCATAGATATTTGTCGTATTATTGATTGTCTGTCATCTCCCGATCTGAATAAAGCTGATCATATTGACGCTTATTTTGTTGAATCTCCTCCATAAGATCGTATCATACTTGAAACCAACCTTCTTCACCATACCCGATTAGTGCGGCTATCGCCCTAAATCTACAGTGACCGTCAGGTTCAACGTCAACAGTATGAGAAATATGACGCTGCATAACCACAGGTAATTGCTCAATGTAGGTATCACGGATGGGTGAAATTGGAGAGTGATCATGGGTCGACTGAGTATTGCGAACCCCCGACCCCCTCCCACGTCCTCTCCTTCGTGACGTTGCATTCGCTTGAGTGGCCTTAGATCCTGAAGTGATTAAATCTGCAAAAAAAGGTATGCGGCGTCTGCTTTGCTTCTGTTGTCAATATATGCAGATTTGATTCTGCTAGTCTAATCACATCAGTATCTTAAAAAAAACATTAATTTTTTAGTGAGTACAAAATAATTTAATTAATTAAATTTAATTAATAAGAAAAGTAATTAATTAAATTTAATGAACAAGAAAAGTATAATAATTAAATTAAATAAAAATTATAATTAATTCAACAGAGTGTTCTAAAAAAACTAAATAAAAAAGTTAAAAAAAAATAATTTAAAATTAATTAATTAATTAAATTTAATANAAAGGTAAATTTAGAGGGGAGGGGGGTTGGGCCCGCGGGAGGGGTGGTGTCAGGGGGGCAATAGCAATTTGCATAAAATAAATATTACAGAAATGAGGATGTTAAAGTGGATGTGTGGATATACACGAAAGGATAGAATGAGAAATGAGTATATCCGAAAGAAAGTTGGTGTTGCACCAATTGAGGATAAACTTAGAGAAAGTCGGCTTAAATGGTTTGGACATATAAATCGTAGGCCGATTAAAGCTTCAGTTAGAAAAATTGAGTTATTGGATTTTGCCCATGTACAAAAAGAAAGAGAGAGACCAAAGAAGATATGGCAAGAAATTATAAAGAGTGATTTTAGTTACTTAGACTTAGATAAGAATTTGATAACTGATAAAGCGCAATGAAAATTTATGTAGTTGATCCCACCTAGTGGGATTAACGCTGGTGTTATTATTGTTGTTGTTGTATAGATATTTGCCAATATTTATCCCATATGCAATTCACCCTATCATATATTAATTTTATTATTTTATTTAGACATTTAATTTGTACCTACTGCTTTGGTCTCTATGGTTTGCCGTAAAAGATTAAAATAAGAATCAAAATAGTATTAATTTAAAAAAATAACAATAATAAATATATTTATACATGCAATACAATACTTTTCAATTTATTTCTATCATATGTAGGCTCTATTTATACAAAAACTAAAATTAGGATTAAAATAATACTAACTTAAATAATAATAAATAATAAATAAATTTTTATTATATTCTATATAAATTCTAATATAAGAACATAATCTAAACACCGAGTATATTTAAATTAATATTTGCAATATTTCACAAAAACAATTATATCATAATTTATATTAATTTTTATGCATGAACATTGCTTTTTTTCTTTTTGATCTGAATAAGTATTACATTAATTGCTGTCCAGCTAGGAATTACCTTTCTTTCAGGATTTAGTTAAATAAAAGTTAATTATATATGCTCGAGTTTAAATAACACATTATTGACTACATCAATATTTATCGTATTATAAGATTTTTAACTTTTTTTTCATAGATATTTTATATAAGTGCCTTACAGATAATTGATATATTCTTTTTTTCCCCCTAATTTTTCTAAAATATAATGATTTTGTCTTATATATTTAAAGATTTCTCCTATAGTAATAAATTGAGAGTCTTAATTCATTCCTTTATCCAATGAATTAAATTTTTAATTCATTCCAAGGTATGATTCACCAGATATTCGAACTAAAATTTTAAGTCACGAATAGTCAAGAGTTATTAGTAATTAATGGAAATATGCTACAAAAAATTTTCATTTCAATAAAAAACTTATCCTATCTATTAAATAAATATCCTCTATAATATTCATCAATCTATTTAAATTAATTTTCAAATGATATCTTTTCTCAAATGTATTAAAAAGCAATTACACATGGTTTAGTGTTTCTAGCTTTTATTCGTCTAGAACACTAATCGGCAGCCAACGAGAGCACACCATGTAAATAAAGCTGATGATGTTGCGTGCTCCCATTAGGGACCAAACATTGCTTCGCTCGAACATGATAATTTTTTTTTTGGCCAAAGAGATCATAAAACGTTCATAGTTAAAATGGCCTCTAACTTTTGAATAAAAAAAAAAAAAAAATCTTATTTTTGTCATCAATTTTGAGATAATTACCTACATGCCACATAATTTAGTTTTATTTATGCCTTACACATTCATTCTTAGTTAATTAGCTATACACACTCAAAATATTACAAAATCTTACATACACACATTTGAGTAAAAACTTAATTAAAATCTACTTGAAAAAAATATTCTGTTAGTAAATCATTAAAATTATAATTTTATTCTTAATGGTACATATTTTTCTCTTCTTCAATACCTCACTAAAGCGTTGATTTGTTCTAAAATTAATTCACATCGCGGATGTCTCCTTCCTTTGCCGCCACCTAAATATTAAGGTTTTAAGATTATCACTCAAAATATATTTAAAAATTCTTAAAATAATATGATGAACGACTCAAATTTTTTGTAATTTAACTATAGTTAGGTTATTAAAAAATTATGATTACTCATTATAATAGAAATAAGTTAAAATGTATGTGCATAAGATTTTATAATATTTTGAGTGTGCATAGCGTAATTAACTAAGAATGGATAGGTAAGGCATAAATAAAACTAAATTATGTAGCATGTAGGTAATTATCCCTATAAATATTTTAATAAAAAATTTATTTTATATTATATTCTATTCAATTCTTAATATATCAATTCACTATATTTCAAATAAATAATACAATTTAAATCATTGATTGTCATTTGCCTTAGAGAGCGTTTAGTTCAATGTTATCTTGAGATTATATTATGTTATTTAGAGAAAATAATTATTTAGTTTAATAATATTTATAAATAATTTTTTATTAAATTATAAAATTATTAATTAAAAGATGACATCTAGATTACATAACATAACACCAAAATAATATCTTATATCACATCCCTCACATATTTCAATATAATAATTAAATTTATTTCATATTATTCTTAATTTTTAATAAAAAATATATATTCTTCTAAATTTAATTTTAACCTAATTAAAATTAAATGTTGCAATCAATCAAGCATAATGCGTTAAGGTTGAGCTAATTTTAAGTGTATCAAAATTTTGAGCTGAGTTTGCCTGAACTTATGGATATTTTTATGTTTGTGATGAGTTTGATTTGAGTAAACTAAAATCAATTTAATTTTAAGTCTATATATTTTTAACCTTATTTTTTTATTTAGATATTTGCTTATAATATGTGCTATGCATAATTTTTTTAGTAAAATTTATATGTATTATGTATGTAATTATGCATAAATCTCTTCTGTATGTATTAACTTATATAATACAATACATATAATGCACATAAAATATCTTACTTAATGTATACCAAAGAAGATTGCTTGCTTATCATTATAGAGATATCGACTCAATCACAAATTAAATTGATTTTATTTCAAATAAGTTGGCTTCAAGTCATAAAAAATCAAGTTAAGTTTAGCGCAAATAAAGCAAAATATGAGTCAATTTCAAGTATTTGATATCATGCTCATATTTTTTATGATAGCCTATATATCACAACGAAAATAACCTCCAGCTTGTAAAAAAGATAAAAAATAATAAAATTTAGTTTGCATATATCTGGATGAATGCACAAAATTTAAAATAAAAACATTCACCATATCATATCTTATATAATTTTCAATAATTAATCAACAACCCTATCAAAATAAATAAATAAATAATCAACTAATTTATTATTATTAATAATCACGGGCTAATTTTATTATCAGACCAATTTTAAACGAATCGAAAGCAACTCGAAATCAAAAATTTTGAATTCAGTTCGGCTCGAAATCGAAATGAAACATAATTTAAGCCAAAATGACTTGATTCCAAGCCGGCTCGAATCATGATTTAAATTGGTTTGTAATTATAAAAAAATATAAAAATATTATGTGTTTAAGAAGGTTTGATTCCTAGACTTTGATAAGAATAAGTCTTAAAGTTCCTTCACTCTACACTGAAAACTTTATATATATTTATATTATATATTAAAATTATTTGTATTACACATATAATTTCGAGTCAATTCGAATCAGGTTTTGAACGAGCTAAGGCCAACTCGAAATCGGCTCGAAATGAATTTCAAGCCAAAGTTTCTAGCCCATGACTCGATTCAAATCGATTTTGAGTGGAATCAAAAACCAAATGGGTTAACTCTAAAGGGAGTTTGGAGTTTAGGATATTTTTAACACCTCTATCCCTCGCTCAACTATTTAAGGGCCCTCACTCCTAAGCAGGACGGCCTACTATCCTCACCTCACCTCACCTCACCTGTCTCGGCTAGAAGAAATTCGAAGCACTCGAAGTCGATGGCCGCCAGCTATCTCCTCCCGGTCCTCCTCCTCGGTACCTCCGTGGCGGCGTTAATGACGTCGGCGCAGCCGATCATACAGTTTTCTAGTCAGTATTTATCGCTTGCTAGAAACGATCCCCAGTTTGGTCGTGCCGCTAGGGCTGCGGCGCGGCAGTATAACTCCTTCGCGTACGGTAATTCACTGCAGTTATTCTATAATTCGGGTGCGATTAGCGTCTTACGGAGGGCGATTACGGTGGCGGTGCCGGTGGTGGTGCCGGCGGTGGTGCCGGCGGTGGTGCCTTACATAAACCGCCCAGCTGTCATGTTTCGCGTCAATCTAAACGGCCGTTTGAGGTACGCGACCGAACCGGCCGGGGGCCCCATGGTGGATATAGTTATCATCTTCGCCGTCTGGGCTAATGAACTTGTACATACCACAAACGTTATACCTGGCACCTTTTTCTATCAGATTAACTAATTGATGCCGGCCTGAATATTAATCAGCTTGGATTCAAGCATGATGGAGATATATATATATATATATATATACAACTTCTCTTTCCATTTCATCATATTTTGATCCTGCATTTTCTGTTTTTGGATAAATAGCATATATTATATGCATGTGCTCTCTCTACTTTTTAGAATTGAGCGGATAGATCAATTCATCATCTTGAGTAAAAGTGCAGATAAATCTTTTTTAATAATAAAATTTAAGTTTATATATAGTGAAAAAATCTATAAAAAAAAATTACCTTTACAATATGATTGAATAAGGAGTACTACTGTCAAACAATTTTTTTTCTGAAAATTTATAAGCTATAAAAATATTTACATTTTTACTATAAAAATATTAATTTTTATTCAAAAGAAATAGAAGACTTATGTATTTGCACTTTTACTTAAGCTAGTTAACGGATCTATCTACACAATTCAAAAATTAGAGGGCCTATATCATATGCATGCAAATAAGGGCAAATAAGAAAGACCCAAATGCTATTTATTTATTTATTTATTTTCTATTTTTCAGAGTGTACCTCTTTCTCTCTCTCTCTCTCAGTGATTCTGAGAATATTAGTTATGGCTCATGCATGAATGTTTTTGTATTCTTATATGTACCCATGTGCAAGCTTCTTTATTTTATATCATAAATTCAGTGTAAGTTTTTTTTTAAATTTTAATAATACGTAAAAGATAAATGGGAGCCACCAGAGGTAAAACTAGAGATCTCCGGGCTCTGATATCATTGTTAAACTTTCGATTAACAGCTCACAAATGTTTTTATGTTCTTACAAAGATTAATTAAACTCTTATAAAAGTTTCATGTGCATGCACATGCGGGCTTAAATGACATTCACATATTGCAGGTTGTGCGAGAAATAAATGTCATGAATGTAATTTTCGGTATGCAAATAAGGCAATTTAAACATTATATGTGAAACTTTGAAAAACAAATTCACCTTATAATTATCAGTGTTCAACATTCATTTTTTTCGATCCAGTTTCTACGAGTTAGACAGCTAATGAATCAAATTGAACAAAATAGTGGCTTGTTCGAGTTCATGTTTGCTTCCTAAAGCAACCTTGAGCTTAATATCGAGCTTGGTTCTTGAACATAAAGGTGTATTTAGTCTTGGTTTATACAGTTCGCAACACAAAGTTACTAATGTATTCATGAGCGAGCTCGTATATGTTTGAGTTCATGAACACGAAGACTATAAATAAACTCCACATATCAAGGACATTAATGACATCATGAGCAAGCTCATTATCATATAAATTCACGATTCATCATTTTTTTTATTAATAAGTATATTAAAATCTTTAAATGAGCCATTAATTTGGCTGTAAAAAAGCATCATATATATCAAACTTTATAATAGATCATATTTATAAGCTTTATATAAATAGTTTATGAACAATTAATGAACTGAACACTAGTGTATTTACACCTATTTATTTATTAATTGAGCTTTTAAAATTGTGTTTAAGGTTATTAATTTCATTAATGTCGATGAAAAAAGTATGACAGGCATATAAAATGGAATATCGAGTTGTTCCTCAAGTTCTCGGTTAATTTACAACCTTAATTTTATGTAAAGGAAACATCACTATAAGCGACGTATTGCTGTTTTCAAACCACGCAAGTATCTTTAAATAAATCAAGTGCAATGAATAGCTCGATGTTCAGTTCAATAATATTTTATTCATGTTCAGTTAATCAATATTAATAAATAAACTAGAACATAATTTCAAAATCTTGATTAATAAATAAACCTGTCTTAACATACTAGCATTTAGTTTTTTAAAATTCATGATTTATTTATGTGAAATTTATAAATAAACTTGATTATAGAGCTCGACATGAAACTCATTTAAAGCTCAATAATTATATGATTCGTTTATTCATGATTATTTTATTACGAAGGACTAAGTGTGTCATAATATTTTTAGGGATATTAAGATAACATATAGTCGTTGAAGTATCACTAGCCGTAGCATACTATAAAATTTACTTGTTATATATGCACGTAAGATTGAGAAATTAAACGAGTTCTCTCAACTATTATTACATCACGTATATCTTTTTGAACTACAAACAACAGCTACTATACTATCGAGCTTTATCCCACTAGTCGAATTTTGGATAAGATCTACTTAAAAATCTGAAATTCAGATTAAAAATTCAAACTAGTTAGAAAAATCAGATGCAAAATTTAAAATACCACATATAAATTCACCATAAAAATATATTTAAAAATAATTTCTCATACAAATTTAAAATTTAAATTAAATTTAAATATAAACAATGTATTATTTAAATTAGTTATACTTTTGACTATGATCAAATGAAAAATTTAAACCATCATGTATAAATTCATGAAAAAATATTAAATTTAATTTCTCATATTTATTTAAAATTTAAATTTAATATAAATGGTGAATTTGCGATAGAAAATGTTAAAAATAACTTCCCAAATAAATCCTCACGTTCATCTGATTAATTCCTAGCTGGAAAAGCCATGCAACAATTGATATTAACCCCAAAGCTCAACTATTTAAAGGCCTCAAGCTCAATTAATTTTAATGAACTCTCACCCGATCACTCATCGATAGCCAATATTCAGCTATCGAAGATCAGCCTTTGACGTCCATATATCGTATAGTGCTGCAGGCACTGCCTACTCCCATAAACTGTGTTATTTACTCGAATCACAGTGTTCTAGACAGCAAAATGCGTGAGTGATAACAGGAAATTAATAGTTGTATTTTATGTATAATTACAATATATGGGCTCATGTTGTGCCTCTTCAAGCTTTTATATGTCTCTTTCTCTCTTGTATATATTGTACCTCTCTCCGTACATATTTCTGAGCATAAATTAAATGAATAGTCTGTTTTTCTAAAATGTCTATTTTCTCTGGCACTAAGTTGCACTCTCTCTGTGTTCACGTGCATAAAAAGAAAGCTCAGCTCATTTGTGTAGCTAAGATTTTTGATTTGATTTTGTCGGAATATAATGTTTTCTTGATGAATAAGATTAGTGACACTGAATTTGTGTTGAATTGATTCGATATTCTGGCCTTACCCAAAGTAAACTTGCTGCATCTCCTCCCTCCAAATCTGTAATATTTTTTTTAAAAATAATTGTATAGTAGAAAACAGTGTAATTTTGAAACTAATTAATTAATTTGTCATTAAAAGGTAAAAATCTTTTGTAGTAATTAATTTGAAACTAATTTCACTTCATAGCAGCATCCTTTTGTAAATCTATTTTCATTTTATTGAACTTTAAATTGTCCAATTTGACATGATTTTCCTCATAATTATCAGGTTTTTACTTAAAATCTTCTCTTAATTATTTTTCTTCCCTTTTTTTTTCTTAATTTTAACCATTCTATTTATATCCCACAAATTAATTGCCAGGATTTCGAAAGCAAAATTATACTGCCAATTCATATGCCTCTACACGTGGCAATAATGATAGGATATATATCACCAAACAATCATAATATAATAATAATAATTTCACTAAAACTAATAACATGCTAATATTACAAACGAAGAAAATTTTATTCTTCTCATATGGTAGCTCTTCTTTTGGGTGACATTTTTACAAATTACCTGGTGCATTTTTTTCATATTTAGTTGAAGGTCATTTTAATCATAACTATAATCAAAATAGTTTTTAATTTTAAAAAAAAATTAAATTAAATTAAATTAAATTTTACTTTTCATCCTCAAATTTTAATATGAAAATTTTCACTTTATATCACATCCTACATAATTTTTAACGCATCAACTAATTTTATTTTAAATATATTTTTTTAATAAAAAAATTGGAGATCATTTTAGTCATGATCATACTCAAAATAGCCTCCAACCAAATTGATTAGGGTAACAGAATAAGTAATGAGGCAGGCTCTTATTTAAGTATGTGAAATAAAATAAGCTATGCACTACTTTTTCGACTCTGAATGCAGCATGTTGAACGGTCTCAATATAAGTTTGGCTTAAGCAAAATTGACCTTTGCCATTGCCCTAGTAGTCAACAACTAAAGCGAAATTCATGACAATCTCTTAAAGATAAATTTTACAATATAATAATTTCTACTAACAAATACATCAACCAGTAGATTTAGGAGTTTAGTTTGATGCTATCTTGACACTATATCATGTTACCTAGATGTCATATTTTGATTGATAATTCTATATTTTTTTAGAAATCTATCTAAAGATCTGATCAAATCAAATAATTATTTTCTTTAAAATATATAATATAACATCAAAATAGTATTGAACCAAACACCACATTAAAAAAAATACAAAACATGATGATCTGATATTGACTAGACATTCATATCAGCATATGGTGATGACTAGGCAAAAATAGATGTAAATCATGTGCTGCACACGACTTACTATTTTTATGTCATGTGCACGATACGACTTAACATTTTTAACTTCCATGATGCAAGTCATGTGGTATGTACGAATTACTATTTTGTAAGTAGTATATACCGTACAACTTATATTTTTAAGCTTCAAGGCATAAATTTTGTGGAGCACATGACTCAAAAATTTTATATTTCGTAACACGACTTACACCTGAAGTTTTTTTTTTTCCGATTATCACCATACAAAGAAGTCAATGTCCATCCACTCAGCACTAATCAATAGTGTATCACTGTGTTACTAAAAATCTTAATACTTCAAAAATTTGTCCATCTTGGAACCACCAGCCTTTAATTGATGTTGGGCCTCAGCTAAAAAAATTAAATCAAAATTTTCATAACATTTTAGATTGAGTTCAGCATCACTTCTATTATGTTTCTGTTGAATTTTAAGGCTTACCTCAAAATTGAGGTGATGAAAGTAGATGTAATGATCTCTCATAGAAGGGGCTCATTTTTAAATAAAATAAAATTCATTCCATAAAATTAGAGAAAAATCTCACCAAATCTTCGTATTTATGCTTATAACACCATTCCCTTAATCATTCAATAACTTTCTCCATTCTATATTTTATTTGGTCATAGTATGATGCATAACTGGCCAGTGCTTCTGTTGAGAATATCGAAAATGAGAAACATGCCGAGAGATTAGTGATTAGGGGAAAATCTTCAGAATAAGGATCTATTTCAAATCATAGTAGAAGAAAATCAAAGAAAAAAATATAAAAATTTAATTTGTAATTATTATAAAAAGAAAAATTATTTTGCCTTAAAAAGAAAAAAGCAACATAGCTAAGATAGTCAAAAGAATATTATATCAGCAGAAGCAGTGTATACAACCTGTGCAATATCTGGATATTAATAATTTCGAACGAGATGTGACATTTGATGAACTTTTGATGCTTAAACCATCAAGTTAAGCTTCAAATCCAAGTAAATTGAAAAGTTTTTCTGAACATGTAGAATTGGAGGTTAGCAATACTAAGAATAAAATTGATACAGTTGCAGAAAATCTAATTCGGTGGGAGACTGTTGAAGAAGAGCAAGAAGCAAAGCCAGCTCACACTATTGCTACTAGCAGAGAAAGCAGATATGATCACCTCAGAGGTATGAAAATTTTATAACTTATGTACTTTTAGTTGAAATAGATACATATGAGCAGAATAAACCTTCCAATATTTTCGAAGCAGTATCTAGTGCACATGTTGAAAAGCGAATATTATGAATGCAAGAAGAAATAAAATTTCTTCAAAAAATTCAAACATGAAGATTTATAAAGTATTTTCAAGGTAAGAAAGTTATTATTGTATGTAGGTCTTCAAAAAAATCTAGGATCTCAGGCGTAGGAGATGCTAGATACAAAGCACGATTAATAGTAATAGGCTATTCTCAAGTGGAAAGTGTGAACTTTCATAAGATATTTTCTCCTGTTGTTAAATATACCTCTATTCATGTTTTATTATTTCTAGTAGCAAGGTTTGATTTCGAATTAGAGCAACTTGATGTAAAAACTATTTTCTTGCATAGTGAACTTGAAGAAAAGATTCTTATGCTGCAATCAGAATGATTTGTTGTTCAAAATGAAGATTATGTGTGCTTACTTGAACAATCTTTATGGGTGTGTTTGTTTGTAAGGTTAAATTTAAGAAGGTTAAAATTAAATTTGGATAGAGATATTTTTTTATTGAAAATTGTGAATGATGTGAAATAAAATTGGTTATTATGTTGGGATATGTGAGGGATGTGATATAAGTTAGTTATTATTTTAGTAATATGTGTAGAATGTGAAATAAATTTAATTTTTAATATTAAATTTTATGTGTGATGTGATATGCCTGGTTAAAATTAAACCAAGTTAATTTTAAACTCCTAGACAAACGAAGCCATAGATGATTTAAAGTAATCTTCTTGTTAGTTGTATAAAGGTTTAATACCTTTATATTAAAACATAACTCTAGTGAATTTAATTTTGATAGTTGTCTGCTTAAAAAAGCTTTCAAATGTATATTTATTTATTTGCTCTTATACGTTGATGATATTTTGATAGTATGCTAGTATAAATCTGAGATTGATAATGTAAAAGTTGTGTTTAAAAATGAATTTAAATGCAATGAAAAAGATTCTTAGTATTCATTAAGAGGAACACAATGTCCAATAAGCTATGATTGATTCAGTAGCAATATATACAGAAAGTGTAGAACAGTTCGGTATGATTGATGTTAAGTCAATCAACATTTTTTTACCTGCTCATTTCAAATTGTTCAGGAAGGATTTACCACAATCTGAAGATGAATTTAAGTACATGGCACATGTATCATATGTTAATGCAGTGAGTAGTTTTATAAAAATTATGATTTGTGTTATGAGCAGGTATATAGTTGATTTAGAAAAATTAGATTGGCAAGCAGTGAAATGGATCTTAAGATATTTTAAAAGTTCAGCTAATGCTTGTTTATAGTTTAGTATGAATAACAACTGGTGGGGACACGATACCATCAGAATTTAGATTTATTTCAGGCAGGGTTTACACTCGAAGCTCAAGATCTCATCATGTGACGTCGATCTGGATGGAGGATTGATATTTGTAGATTTGGCAGTAGGTGTAATTGGTGACTGATCAGTGTATTAGAAATTCTTATTTAAATTAATTTATTAATTTGAATGAGAATATTCTTAATTTTGAGTTGATTTTATTTATTTTCTTCTTCTTTTAGATACTCGTATTTGGCATGATTGCAGTTTTTTTATTTCTGTATTTATTTCTGCATTTATTTCAATATTTTAAATTTCGATTATAATAGGTCTATATAAAAATATGAAATGGTATTATTTGTTCTTAATTCTAAAATAAAATTATTTTGAGTTTGAATATTGTGTGTTATATTCTGATGAAGGGAAAGATTAAGGCCTTGGTGAAAATCTATAGATAACTTAAAAAAATTTAAGGTATTCTTAACTCTTCTCGATTCCTTTTGCAGTTCTCAAGTGTAATTTCATTGCCCTGATTATCCAAACAGAGCCCTCGGCTGTCTCTGTCGCCGACGCCGATGCCGCGCCTTCGCACGGACAGCTCAACCCGCCCTCGCACGGACAGCTCGACCCGCCCACGCCGCCGTCCGGCGAGCTCGCCGGCCACCGCGGGTGGCCTTCGCCAACTCGATCCGCACAAAAAACCCTCATCCCGCTCTGCTCCGCCGCGCAACCACGTCTGCTACGCTCGCCTGCCTCCGCCTTCGCCCCAGGCGGCCCGCCGGCCACCGGTGGAAGCCGGTGATCTCGCCGTCGTTGCTCTAGCCGCTCCGCTCCACCATCGGCATCATCCCTCGCTCGGTCGCTAGCCTCGCCTCACACACCGTGCCGAGATCCGCTCTTGCTCCATTCACCCACCTCCGCCTTCACCTCCGGCCCACCAGTCACCGACGTGCGTAGAAGACCTCGCTTCCCCCCCCTTCCGACCGCCCGTGCTCCGACGACCTGCCGCAACCATTCATTCCAGCTTGCCTCCGCCTACACCCGACAGCTCAACATCGTGTCAGTTCCCTGCCACCTTCTCGCTCGCTGCTCCCGGCTGCAGTCCTCTGCCGAAGTTCACTGTACTACTGACATGCCAGACAATCCGCGGGTTGCTGCAATTCAGCCTTGAGGCCCAGATTCTCTTCTCGAAGGTAAATCCAAACATCAACTGAATGTTTTGAAAATTGTTAACAAGTGATTCCTGCGCTGCATCCTGACCGTACACGTGGCGCCTGACTGGCCTCCACTTCTTTGACTCATTCGCTGACTCATCTGTCTGACTTTGCAGGACCTTTGATCAAGTCAAACCTCGGACACAAGGGTTCAATCCAACCTCGTGCCCGATAAGCCAGGATCATCCCTGGTAACATCAGGTACGAGGTTACAGAGCAGTGCCTATCACAATCAGCTCTACCTAACCGCGCTGTTTCCCGTACAAGGCACTTTTTTTTCAGACCCGCAAATCAAGGATCCGCATGCTCCAGCCATCACCGGTCCCCAGAAGAAGTACAAATATTAAAAAATATCACTCTCCTTTTACGGCTCCAGACCTGGCCAGTGGCCGACAAGCGGTGCGAACCCAGAGCTTGTCCACCGCCTTTTCTCCGGAAAACCCGGGTGAAGCCACGCACTCCACCAGCTACAAATACCGCTGAACAGTTCCCCACAAAAAGGGGCAGAGGCATCAAGAAATAAGAGAAGATCTCTTCACTCTCATTGTAACAGAGCCCCAACTGTGGAGCTCTCTTCTTTTCTTCTTTCTTCTTCCCAAAGAAAACACTGTACAAGCCTTCAAGGCTACCTTTCTTCATTAGTAAAGCCCCTTCGCTGATCGTCTGGTGGATGTAAGGGATTATCTCCCTGAACCACCTTAAACCTCTGTGTGTTTCTCTGAATGCTCTGAATTCACTCCCCTGCTGAGCTTCCATTAACAGGCTTATCCTTTTGCGCGCCGCCGTCTCCCGGAACTCTCTCTCTTTGGTGTTTCCTGGGACCCCCACATCCTACGTCAACAAAAATCCTATGAGATCTTGTGGTGGTATTTGTTATTGGGACTGCTTGATTTGCTCGTTTGTGTGACTGGACTCATTATTGTATGAGTAAATTATTGTTGGGTAAATTTTTATTGTGAAAATCCTATTTGCTATATACCATGGCTTTGATTTGTTGAGATGAGATTACCTTAAATCATTTGGTAAATTGATTAGATATTATTTGAACTTGTTTATAAGCATTTAAAATCGACTTATGTAGACTTTCATAGTGCTAGTTTTCTTGCTAAAGATCAAATATTTTGTAAGAAAACAAAGCATATTGATATTAGTTATCATTTTATTCTTAATGTAATTAGCGCGGGTGATATTAAAGTAGTCAAGATTAATATAGCTCACAATGCAGCTGATGTGCTTACTAAACTTTTATCTTCAGCTAAATTCAAGTAATATAATCAGCTTATGTTGCAGCTGATTTCCTTTTATGGCATAGTTTGGAGAAGAAATTCTATTTGAAAGAGGATCCAATTTACCATCACAATATTTATTTGAGAGGAGAATTGTTGAGAATTGTTGATAATCAATTCAACCCAGATTGTGTTTTTTAGAAGCCAAAGAAATCAAAAATATAGACAATGTGAAAGCATGAGTTGAACGTGTGTGATATGAGTTTGACCATGTATTTGTTTTTCATAGTCAAATCAACCATCTAACTCTTAAGATTTTTGGTAAAAATAAATATGAACTTGAGTTGCTAATTTGGACTTGATTAAAGGAGCATTCCATCATCATTCTATCAAGAAAATTAAGTTTCAAGGAGACAAGAAGAGAAGTGGAGAAAATTCTTGAGGTTCTTCTCTTTTAAACTCTTTTTTTAATTATATTTTATTGTTTTGATATTGAGAGTATTTCTTTCTTGTGAGAAAAGAGTTTAATTTTAGGGCTTCCTTTATTATGAGATTGAGTGTATTGAAAATCAAGGTTAAGAGTTTATTCTCCCTCATTGTGTGACTACATTTATATTGTGGCTTCTACGATAGTGAATTTTCTTTTTTCTCTCCGGTGGACGTAGACTCGAAAAAATTCTAGGCTGAACCACATAAATTCAGTGTCTATTTGTTATTTACTTTGTCGGTATTGTTTCCATTGATTCTATTTCTGCTGTGCTCATACCGGTTAGACGGGATTAATTCCTAACACTACTATTGTCGGATCAATTCTCTTCACTATTTGTTTTCTTATTTGGAAATATTTGATGATGTATTTGCATTTTTTGTACTTGTATAATGTTTGTGCACAACTTTTCAATTATTTCTTTATTTTCATATCAATTCTTCATAGCTGAATGACTTGTATGACGTTTAGATATTTGGGGTGCTCGGATTCTTGCCTGCCACTTGGCCTTATATTTTCATTTATCTAAAGCAGTTATCACACGTTTGCAGTATATAAAGGTACGTTTTGTAAACATCCACTCATTTAATTAGTGCCTATTTCCCTTTTTTGAATAGTCATTAGTATGTTTTGTTGTGTCGTATTTGTATTCTTTTGCCGAGATAATGCAGGAGGCAACCAAGTTAGGTAAAAAGGCTAGAGAGCTGAAGAAAGCAGCTGAGTCTCTTCATCAGGAAGACAGGAGTGGGTCTAAGGGTAGAAAATGGCGCAAGAATGTGAAGGCTGTTGAAAAGGTAATATCATGCCTTTTTTGCTTGCAACCATCTATATTATTGCTCTGTGCTTCTTTATTTTCCTTAAAATTTGTCATCTGTTGGGGTAATTTCTCACAAATTTTCACGGAAGGCCTTCACTTTTGACTTATCTAGTTCCTCTGTTTTCCAAATTAATGATCATATTTATGTGAACCATGTGAAGATATAAGCACGTCCTGAATGGTTATTTCATATTATTTTTCTTCCTGGGCCGCCTTCTGTATCTAAGCTCTCAGCACCAGCTATTTTATGTTAATGGGTATACACTCGGATTGCATGGTTGGATGAGGTATTGACAGAACGTAGGGGCTTTGGATCAAGTGCTGATGCACCTAATATCAAGGCAGCTATCTTGGAATGGTTCCCATGAAATTTAATTGTGCCTTTGGAACATTTATATGATTTTTTCATCAGATTGCAGATCCTCAGTGTAGGTGTCTTAACTTTAAATTTTTAGTTTGATTCAAGTTTTTTTTCAATCTTTGAATCCAGCGTCATTTATATTAATAATGCTGTAGATTCGTGAAACTTGCTTTACTACATTTCTAGCATAATTTTCTCCTAATATGATATCAATATATCAAAAATCACGGACTTCTGCAGGAATCTGGCAGCGTAATCTATGTAAGAGCTGCTACTGCGTTGCAGGATTCTGGTGCTTTAAAACATCGTTTGATCTCTTTGGTGCAGTTCCGAGAACTGTGAGCTGTTCTTCAACAGCCTTCACATTCTATATATTTTTTCATCTTTAATGTATAAATTTTAATATAAAAAATTCACTATATATCATATTCTATATATTTTTTAATACATCAATCAATTTTATTAAATATTCTACATAATGTAATAAAAAGTCATTGGCTCTTTGCTATCCTAATGTATTTAATATATCTTTAAATACGTCGGTCCTGTAATCTATTTGACATTTAGGAGAGTGATGTTTGTTTGTTTATGGCTTCATTTTACTGTGTAATTACTCACAATCATAATCGAGAGATTCATTCCAAGGTCCTAGGTTTGCTCAAATTATGATTACTAAGAATTTATACCTAGTCTTTTTTTTACTTTGCTATTGTGTTCACCATCTGTAGTTTAGACTACTAAGGTGGTTCCCCTCCAACCCAAAGGCGATCTTAGGTATCGGGTATCCTGGCTTTAAGGTTACTAGTTAGGAGTATGCATTAATACCCGAAGAAATGAGAACTGACTCAGAATCGAACTGAACTAATAAATTTGACTTGAGTTTAAATTTGTTTGGGTTGGTTCTAGTTAAAATATTTACAACTGATTATATCGTTCTGAGTTTTGGCTTAATGTTTGCCAATCATTTTAATTTAATTATTAAGATAGATATCTATGAAATCTCATTTTGGGATGTTAGACTAAGTATTATATTTTGATATTAAATTTTTATTATTTTGAAATTCATGATTAAAGTTTTTTGTATAGGTGTCCTATTACTTAATTTGGATTTCTTTCTTTTACTTTCTCTGGCTTTACTATGCATATTCTCTCAAAAATAAATTCTAATATGTGTCTCTCACATTAGATTATTTATTAGAGTCGAACTCAACTCGAATTTGAATTGTTGATTAACTAACTAGTCAACTAATAAGGTCAGGTCATCTAATCCTCTCTTTGTGGTCCAACAGATAAAATAGTCGTTATCAAGTAACTAAATTAACTATATAATAAGATTAATAGTGTATGTGTATATTTTATTCATGAAGAATAAATATTGCATCTGCTATGAAATACTGAATACAAATTTGAATTGGTTTTAGTAATAGAAAACGCATATTAAAGTTTGCATGTTGAGATCTGTTTAGATTATACAATATTTCAATCATCATAAACCACATCTGGGTTCTCAAGCATTGGAGGTTATTTTTATTTTATTTTATTTTATTTTATTGATGGCAAACATAGTTTAGCATTTCATTCATAGCATGATTCGCAAAGAAAAAAGGGTGTATCTTGCAACCAAGAGGCCGTTCCTAATATATATAGAGCATGACGAGCAAGGGAGTGTGCAACGCTATTTCCTTCACGAGTTTTATAGGATGGAGCATAGGAGCTGAAGGATCTGAACTTGTTCTTTGCTTTGTTAATAGACCATTGAGAAGTTCTTCACTTCAATCTTTAAGACTTTTATTGCTTAAAGAGTCTTCTTCAAGTACTATGTCACAAAGTTGTAGTTCTCATTGGCCAGTTGAATTGCTGAATTTGCAGCAAGTCTATTCAAGTACTCTCGTTCACAGAACTTTTCATGTTCGTTGCTATCGTGGCCAAGAGGTTGCCCCACCATATGAGAGCTTATTTTTCGATTAAAGAGAAATGTTTGAATTTAATGTATGATGTGACATGATTTTTATTTTTATTTCAATACACAATTTGAATCAGTTATTAGTGAAGTTCGGTGCATTGTTATTTTTATCAGTGTTAGTGAAAGTCCTTTTATCTATTTGGGAGAATTTCTCTTGATATGGATTCTCCTTTCATTTCTCTAGGCAATTATGAATTTTTTTTCTGGTGTTCTCCTTGCCCGGTAAGAAAGAAGTTTACCTGAGTACTAGATGGTCCCAGATTTAAATCACATTGCCATCACAATTTCTAAGTTGAGTGAAAGAAACTATGGTGCCCGGAGATGAAAAAAAAATAAAATTCCAGAGTTTTCCAAAAATCTGACAATTTTAGATATTTTTCCTTGAAACTTGTGATCTGTTCTAGCTGTCAACTTGGTACGTGCAAAATTTTCCGTTAAGTCGTGTTACTATGATATGCATTTCATGTTAAAATTCTAGTATAGATAGGATGAGTTGAGGAGTTTGGCAAACCTATTTCAAATCCGCCCCAATTGCATCCCCATGCAGTTTTAACATAACGAAGCAGACTTTCACTAGGTTTATGCTTCAAACTTAAAGTTACAAAATGGACATGCCCTGTAAGCGTTTTCACCCCTTGACAGTATGCTGTCATATTTGCTATAAAATCAACTAATATTTCCATATTTCATAATTTGATGGCAAGCAGGAATTCTACTGCATGAGCTGCAAGGCATTGTTGATCTCATGTTGGGCACCTTGGAGTTATTGATGCTGCCTCCCAATAATGCTGAGAGCCTCTTTCATCCCCACAGTCAGTTCCCCCTTTTTTCTGATGAGAATGCTAAAAGGTTGACAGACCTTCCATGTGTAGGCAAGGAAAGGGTGAAGCTTCACCATAATATCAAGTAGGGATGGCAGTAATGTTTAAACTACAACTCATTCATTACATATTACATGTAGATCCCAGAAGTTGAAATTATGCAATTGGTTCTCAAGGTAGGAGCTTTGTATGTCGTGAGGTGCATCAGCGAACGAAGCCGTTAAGGTATGTGATTTTTATCATTCACCCTCAGTCCTCTCTCTCCCTCTCGCTTTTTCTCTTTTTGTTGGATGGTGACTCTTGCGCACTGTTAAGACGGGAAACAATCAAAGAGTTTTTACGTGGAAAACCGACTGGCGGAAAAACCA
>JAEMOT010002833.1:121214-149311 GCA_019297695.1 Apostasia ramifera | reverse complement strand
CGTTCAATGCATCCTCCACATGTTCTACTTCAACTGCATGTAGCTCTGTCTTATTTAACTTACTAAAACGTGCAGTTGCCTTAACAAACTTTTTCATGTGCCTGGATAGTAGAAGGTAAGAGGAGCCAAAAAATTTCTTTTTTTTTTCTTCCTTTCCTTAACATTTCGTTCTATACTTCCTACCTTGAAGTTTGTAGAGCTGATTGATTCAAGCTTCGTAACACGTAGACTTAAATCAAGAACTATCCTTTTCAACGTTTCAATCTCAGCCCTCAAGGTTACATTCTCAGACTGTAATCTCAGCCCTCAAGGTTACATTACCCAGAGAGGACGAGGGAAGGTGAGAAGCGAGATCAGCGAAAGTGGCGATGCTCGGGTTGACGGCGTTCGACAGGAGAAGTTGAGATATCTGCGGGAGAAAATAGGGTTTTTGCGATAGAGAAAATAGACTTAGGGTTTTTGCGATTAAAGAGGAAGAAGGCGAAATTTCGCCGTTCCGTATTTTTGTTTGACATAACGGCGCGGGATCGCCGTTCCAAATTTCGCCGTTTCGTTCGGCGATCCGTTCCAAATTTCGCCGTTCCGCGCCGCAAGTTTCGCCGTTCGAAATTTCCCCGTTTCGCTATTTCGCCGTTCCCGTTTCAGATTTCGCCGTTCCGCCCCATGTGCAATTTCCCCGTTTCGCGCGCCACGCGGCGCTCTGTTAGTGGCGTGCGGACGGATGAGGTGGCGCGCGCCCCTGACCCAAAAATTTCTCCTCCTCCACGATCTCCCCCCTCTCTTCCGCCAATACAAATCCGGCCGCGTCGAGCGCCTCGCCGGCGCCGCCGCGACGCCTGCCCCTTTCGATCCCGCCACCGGCGTCACTTCCAAGCTTGCCGTCGTCGATCCCGCCACCCCCGTCTTCGCCTGCCTCTACCTCCCCCCGAACCCCCCACCGGCGACCTCCCCGCCAGCAGCGAAGCTTCCCCTCCTGGTCTACTTCCACGGCGGCGGCTTCTGCATCGAATCCGCCTTCTCCGATACCTACCACCCCCATCTCACCGCCCTGGCCGCGCGCGCCCGCCTCCTTGTCGTCTCCGTCGACTACCGCCTCGCTCCGGAGCACCCCCTCCCCGCCGCCTACGACGACTGTTGGGCCGCCGTCCAATGGGCCGCCTCCTCGGGAGATCCATGGATCGCCGATCACGCTGACTCCGGCAGGATCTTCGTCGCCGGCGATAGCGCCGGCGGCAACATCGCGCACAGGGTAGCGATGTGGGCCGGCGTCGCCGGCCTGCTGTTGGACGGGATGGCGGCGGTGCATCCGTACTTCTGGGGGTCACAGGCGGTGGGGGAGGAGGGGAGGGAGGAGGGGTGGAGAGCGTGGATGGACGATTTGTGGAGGGCAGTGAGCGGCGGGAGAAAAGGGTTGGACGACGCGTTGATAAATCCGGCGGCGGAGAGGGAAGGGGCGGCGCGGCTGGGTTGCCGGCGGGCGCTGGTTTGCGTGGCGGAGGAGGATCCGATGAGGGAAAGGGGGAGGGCTTACTACGAGATGTTGAAGGGGAGCCGGTGGGCAGGGGAGGTGGAGCTGGTGGAGACGAAGGGGGAAGGCCACGTCTTCCACCTGGAGAGGGCTGCCAGCGGCGAGAAGGCGGAGCAGTTGACGGCGAAGCTGGTGGAGTTCCTCGCCGGAGATCGGAAGTGAGGGTGAGTTCGATGGGATTTGGTGATTGAAGAAAACTTTCTGAACTTGAAGGTAATTTACCGATTTCATGAGCAGGATGTAACAATTTGGGACTGTAAAGATTATTAGTTTCCTAATAATACGAATAATATTAGTTGCAAATATTGTAAAAATAAATTATATAATAAAAATATCTGAATAATGTTTTTTAAATATATATATTTTTTCTAATATAAGTACGGTTACTTAAAATTTGTTTCAATTACATAATACCAGATAATAAAAATTATGGAATTCAATTTGTGTTGCCTGTCATTTTTCATTTTTTTTTCAATCATTGTTCTGTTCCTCCCTTTTGTCAATTCTAATTAGCAAAAAAATTATAAAAAAAAGTAAAGTTATCAATTAATCATGCAAAGCTATTTTAAAAATGGATAATTTATAAAAAAGACTCACTCATTTTGATAAAAAAAATGTAGTATAAGGTCAATAAATTATAATAAACTAGGATTATGTATACATCTATACAAATGTATAAAATAAAAAATTTAGACTTCAAAAAATTTATAATTTCATATAAACATAAGAAAATGATCTCTCAAAAGAATAATCTATTGTATTTATGTAGATTTGAAGGAGTACAAGTAATACTTAATTTTTTTCTTAAAAAAAAAAAACTAGGAAGGAGAAAAATCATATTAATCATAAATATGTATTTCATGAAACAGCATCGTCCCAATTTCCCAATACTCTCACATAATTGAACTCAAAACATCAACATTTTCACGATCACTAAGTCGATATTTGGCTAGCTAGCTTGGGTTGAATAGATTAAGTAAGGTTAAATTTTAATGTATTCAAACGCAT
This sequence comes from Apostasia ramifera, assembly GCA_019297695.1. Lineage (NCBI taxonomy): Eukaryota > Viridiplantae > Streptophyta > Magnoliopsida > Asparagales > Orchidaceae > Apostasia > Apostasia ramifera. The sequence continues at coordinate 146,775 of JAEMOT010002833.1, read as the reverse complement.
ATTTCATCGTAACTCAAACTTAGGAGTGGCTGAGTAAGTTGGCAAGTAAGGTTTGACTCGATCTTGAATCCCACACTACTAGCTAGAATAGCTTAAATTGAACCCGAGCTCATTATAATCTAACCAAATTAATAAATAATTTAACCCACCAACCTAATTAATAAATGAGTCAATTAATTCGCTAACCCAATTCATTTATTGAGCAAATATTTATAATTATGTTAACCCGAAACTTATTTAATAAATAAGTTAAAATTAATGATCTATTCACAAACTGTATCATATTTATCCCCTACTAATCCCCCTAACCCTAACTTGCTCATAAGAGTTAGATTATTTCGTCTTCCTTTTCTATGACCTTACATAATTTTATAACTCAGCTTATGAATCAAAACATATAGTTACGTTAACTCTCACATATTCGAATTATCAACTAAATAAAATTTTTATCTAATCCCTATTCAAACAGTACTATTTGGGTAAATACAATCAAGTTCCAAATCAGCTAAAATTTTGGAAAATGTTACTATACAAAAAATAAAAATTAAAAAAAATACAAAAGAATTTTTTTTTTTAATTAGAAAAGAGAATATTGCCAAAGGCACTCAAGTATTAAATATTATTCTACTAAAGTCCACAATACAAATTCTATTTATTTTATTCACATAAAATTAACCTTCTTCCATGTAGCTCCCCTGCTCCCCTGCTCCCCTGCTCCCCTTTCATGCCTTCAATTCACAATCAAAGCCCATCTGCTCTAAGTTGCCGCCCAAACTGCACAAGCCTTGGCAGTGCTGCTAAGGTTCCTCTTGTGCCAAGTCCACGAGTCCGCTGGCGACCTTGGCAGCGGCGGAAGAACCACCACCACCGGCGGCGGCCGCCTGCGCCACAGCCCGAACGGCCACCCTTCGCACTGCTTGAACCATTCATCCCAAGCCGACGCAGCCGCCTTCCTTCCCCAGAACCTACCTCTCTCTTCCCACCAGCATCCCTCTCCGCCGCCGCTGCCGACAGAGCACATGGAGAAGCAGCTCCGGACAGAGAAGAACTCCTCGCTCTCGTCGTCACCTTCATAGCCTTCAACTCTCCCTTCCATCTTCCCGTCGCCACCAACCTTCCAGCTGATCCCCTCCGCCGCTGCGATCACGATTCCCTCCGGCCGGCTCATCGCCTTGAGCATCGCCCGGTGCCGGACCTCGAAGATGATCACCTGCACGTAATTGAAGGCAGCGGCTTTTGGTTAATTATTTTGGACTTAAAGTGAGCGCAGAAATTGTTTAAGCTCTGGCAGCTTGATTTAATTGACATGCTGGAGATCGAGTTCGCCGGCTCCGGCGGCAGCACCGTCGTCTTCTAAGGAGAGAGAGGAAGAAGAGAGAGGGGCATGGAAGCGATAACGTGAGAAGGATTTGAGGAAGGACACAAGGGATCTGCAGAGGTGAACGGAGGGGAGCTTTGGGTGGTGGCGCTGGTGGTCGGCGGCCAGGGGAAAGGAAGGCATAATTTTGTATGCCTATAATACCCTTGAAAGTTGGGCTATTGTAGAGAGTGATCTCTTGTATTGCTCTGTGGACCGGTGTGGTCATTAATATATATGTGAGGGGTAGGGGTGGAAGCGATGCCATTAGCCTCAGATCAAACGCACCTTTTTTTGTTAAAAATTAATAAAAAATAAATAAAATTTTTAGAGAATTTTGATTTATTCATTTTAGTTATTAATATCTTAAGCTAAAGTAGATATTCATTGGTTAGCCCTATGCAAGCAAAAATGTATTTATTTATTTATTTATTTTGATGAATGCATAAATGCATTTAACTATAATGTTTTGTTCAACTGATTACCTTTACGTAGTTTAAAAGATTTATTTCATTTTTTAGGATAATTTCATAATTCAATATGTATATTAATCAAATATATGTTCAAGATTTACTTATCCACATAGAGACTCAAATTAACTTTTATTAAATATAAATAAAAAATATATGAAATATTTAGTTTATATTATTTATACTTCTCTCTCCCTCTCCTATCTCTATCTCTCATTTAAAAAATTTATTAAGTTGAATGTTGCAGATCATCTTTTGCACGAGAGAAATTCTCCTCTCCTCCCCGTCTTTGTTTTTTCGATTTATCTCTCCCCCAGTGATGGGAGTTAAATTGCATTGATCAGAGAGTAAGATATCTACTGTCCATCGTCGGTCGTCGTGTCCTTAACAACTGATCTCTCTCTATGTTTTGAGGTAATATTTTGTTAACTATGATTTTATATGGTTCAATAGTTCAATTATAATTTCGCAGAAGAAATGTTACTGTCGTTTGTAGGTAAACAAACCTTAAAGGATAGTTAATATAAAAATATAAACTTATAAAGTTGTATGTATGTATGTATATTATAATAATCCACATTGTAATTCCTTAATGTAAAAACTAGCATTAGAATTAGTCCATATTTAATCTTTGATTATGTACGTTATAAAAGCATAAATATCTTTTGTATATCACACATAATATAGTTACGTCCGTTATAAGATTTAATTTAATAAGATTAAAATTAAAATTGAATAGAAATTTTTTTATTAAAAATTATGAATAATATAAAATAAAGTTAATTATTATATTAAGATGTATAAGAAATATGATATAAAATTAATTATTATGTTGAGATATATGAAGAATGTGATATAAATTGGTTATTATTTTAGTAATGTGCGTAGGATATGAAATAAAGTTAATTTTTAATATTTAAATTTTATGTGTGATGTAATATGCCGGTTTAAAATTAAATCACGTTAATTTTTAATTGTTAAACAAACAGAATCGGTGATTAATATTTATATGATTACGTTGCATTTATGTACATATATAATGTATGTTTTATTTTAAATATAAATACGAATACATTTGATTAGCTTCTAATAGAATTCAACTCGAATGAAAAATGTGACAGTGGCCTTGTAGCGTACTTGCTTGATGCAAGTTTGTGATAGTGTAGTCTCAATTTCAAATCCTTTGGGGTTAAGATAAAGTTAGCAAGTATATTATTTGAGGAAAATAAATACTAACAACTTTTTTCTTATAGATTAAAATTAATGATGTCCATTTGGTAAAAGAAAAATAAATAAATAAAACTATGGATATGAGAGTTTGGCTCGAAGATCGATAGTCGTTCGTGTTTGAATTGCTATTTAGTTCGAATCAAGCTCGACTCAAAGTTATTGAGTCGCGCCATGAGCCACGGTAGGATCGAATCAACTTGTAGTTATTTATTGTAATTATTTCATTATTTATAAATAAATTTGTATTAATTGTTCTTAAGAATCTAAGATATTTATTTTAGTGATCTGGTGATTATAATTAATTTAAAATTTCAAGTTTTAAAGAGTTTGTGTTGGCTTAATTGAGGCTCGAGCCAGCTCGAACTTGAATCGAATTGAGAAAAGCCAAGTTTGAGCTGTACCCGACTCAGCTTAAACTCAGATCGTTCTCGCCCCTAATTGATATCCAACTTAATTTAAAGAACATTTGTATAGTTTTACAACGTGTATTCTAATAGTCTGCCAAATTCGAGGTAGGAGTCATACGGTTGGATCCAACCTAACATTTTAAATGTCTAGTTTTCAAATTTGTGCCTTTCAATTTAAGTATTGGGTATCGCTCAAGATAGAAAAAAATTCCAAAATATTCCAATCTGAATCTTTAAAAGGGTAAATTACACCCAAGTTCTTAAATTTAAGGCTTAATAACACACAAATTCACGTTTAACATTCAGGTCCCTCAATTTTAATAAATTATCAAATGAATCATTCTTTATTTTTTTATTATTAAAATTTTTTAAAATTACCATTATACCCCTCTTCCTCTCTCTCTCTTCCTGATCCTTGCGCACGCACGTGGCCGCCGGTGGGTTGCACACGCTAGGGGTGTTAAAAATATCCGAAACTCGAAACTCGCTCGGAACTCGTTCGATTTTTGAATCGACTCGAAATCGGTTCGAAAATTTTGAATCGAATCATGAGCTAAGGATTTTGTCTCGAAGTTCATTTCGAGCCAATTTCGAGTTGGCCCTAGCTCGCTCGAAACATGATTCGATTTGGCTCGAAATTATATATATAGCATAAATAATATTGATATATTATATAAATATATACATAAATAAATTGTTATTTTATATAATTTAGTTAGTAGTTTAGTGGTAGAGTAGAGGAGATTTAAGGTTTATTTTCCTCAAGGTCTAGGGATCAAATCTTCTAAAATACAAAACATTTCAACATTTTTTTTTACAATTCTGAGCTGATTCGAATCATGATTCGAGCCGGCTCGAAATCGAGTCATTTCGAGCCGAGCCAGCTCGAATCATATCCCATTTCGATTTCGGACCGATTTCGAGCCGAGCCGGGCTCGAAATTTTCGATTTCGAGTTGAGTTTGACTCGCTCGAAATCGGCCCGATAACAGCCCTAGCACACGCCGCGCGGTCGCTAGGCGGGTCTGGCGGCCTCGCGCATACGCAGGGATCGGGAGGAGAGAGAGGGGAGGGGTATAATAGTAATTTAAAAAAAGGTAATAATAAAAAAAATAACCCATTTGATAATTTGTTAAAACTCAGAGACCGATATAATTTTAAAAACATGGACTTATGCGTTATTAAATTTTAAATTCAAAGACTTGAGTGTAATTTACCTTTTTTAAAATATTTTTGTAATGTCATCATAATAAACTTGATATTCGTTTTTAAATGTTGTTCATATGGAGCTGTCCCAAAGAGATATGAGTCAAGAAGCCATTGTAGTCTTCAAATTTTACTTAAAGCTAAAGCTAAAGGGAAAGATTAAGACAAGACAAGATAAGTCCAACCACTTCCTAGAAATGGATAGCTATGAGCCAATGATCTCAATTTTAAATCAAAGTTTTAGATTCTAAGTAAACATTAATTTCAAAAGGTAAATCAAGTTCAGGTCTATGATGTTGTTAGGATTTTTAACACAGTTAGCTTTCCTAAAAGTTTAAGTCGGTAAGAAATATGTAATTAATTACTAATTATATTGCGCATCTAACACTCGTGAATCGAGCACAACTTTTCTTTTCGACACTAGCATACCCACCTAAAATTATATTGGATAACAGGATGGTTTTAAGCTAGTGATAGTCGCACTTAAGTAAGCGTTCGAATCTAAGACCGTTGATACTAGTTGTTAAGATCTTTAGCACCACTACCAATCCTTCTAAAATCCTAAGTCGGTAAAAAAGATGCAATATATTTATTTATTATACTGCATACCCAACGTCCGCAGATCGAACCCAACCTTCCTAAAGATAGTAACACACTTGCCTAGAGTTATATTAGATAGTAGTAAATTAGTAATAGTCATATTCAAATCATCCTAGTCACTATTTTTCTTAATATATGAGATTATGAAATAATATTATCTACATCTACAAATTTTAAATCCTATTTATTTGGTCTGTAAGATCAATTAAAATTTTTATATTTGATCCCTAAAATCGACTCAAATGTTTCACATGTTTTTAAAAAAAATAAAATTTGTTAATTTTTTGTGGTCACATGATCCAAAACGTGACGTTTTTGAAATGGGTTCAGCGCTGCAAGAAGAGAGAGAGAGAGAGATGAAATGAGAGAGAGAGAGAGGGAGCTAAAACTTTAAGAATTTTTAAATAATTTCCTTGAAATTGATAATTGATTTTAATTAAAATCTTTTTATAAATCTTCACAAAATTTATTTTTAAATTAAAGTTTAACAAAAAAAAATAAAATGATCAAAAAAACACCCATTCTCCCCAGGGCGGACCTAAATGTAAGTAAACTGCACCCCTAATAAATTTATAAATTTGAGGATTTTTAATAAATTTACTTAGACTTGCACTCCTGTACCTTGAAGGGCTGAACCCTAGCCCAAGACGCCCACTCGGTCCCCGCATCCTCGCGACTGGCGACTCGCAGTGACGCCGATGCGACTCTCACGGCGACGCCGACGGCCCGATGCGGTCTCACGGCGAAGCGGCTCTCGCGGCGACGCCCACGGCCCGACGTGGTCTCACAGCCACGGCGACGCGGTCTCGTGGCGACGCCGAGGCGGTCTCACGGCTTAAACCTAAACCAAACCATTCTTCCCCTCCTTTTCTCTCTCTAGATTTTGGTGAGAGAGAGCTTCTCTCTCTAGAACCTATGCTTTTTTCCAATTTCCCATGACAGAAGAAGGAGATCCAGGCCTCCTTCTCTCTATTTAATCTCATATCTACTTCTTCTCCATCCTTATTCATCTGTTCATCCTTTTATTTTTCCTTTTTTTTCTTTTATTTTTACTGTTTTTTCTTTTTTTCTCTGGTTTCTGGGAGATCCTCGGCGCCGTCAGCCTGTCCAGCTCCGCTGGTGCAGTGCCGACGGTTGGTCTGGGCGATCATCGCTTGGATTATCGTCAGTGCAGCAAGATTTGAGATCGGCGGACATTAATCTGTGGACGCTGTTATCAGGCGCTAAAGGCCGATGCATGTAACGGCTTTCTACGTCGTTGCGGTCACGGGAGCCACCGGCGCATGGTATTTGGAGGTGAGGCAGTAATTTATTTGACCCCGGCTGGAGGTCTTAGCTCGGCCACTGTCTCCCCCTACTTCCTCCCCACTGCCCCACCACTTCGAGGTAGCTACAGATGTCATCCGTGCATTGGCGACCGTGTAGGCGAGTGGCCCTGGCGAGCCCATGCATGTACGTTGCTATGAGTGTGAAGCCATACAAGTACATTACGTGACCAGTGGTTCACCCACAAGGGCCTCGCGCGATAGTGGGGGCGAACGGATGGAAAAGGGAAAGAAGGGGAGGAATATTTTTATCATTTAACAATAAAAAAATTTTAAAAATAAATTGTGTTAAAATAATGTGAAAAAATTACATATTAAAGTCAGTTATATATAAATATAAATAAATAATATTTTTATTATTTTCATCAATTCAATTTCAAGCAGATTCAACTGAATTCTATATCGACTCATAATTGAATTGATAGAAATATCGAGCCATAAAAATGACTCATTTGTTTGCTCGTTTGAATTGAGTTGATCGTGATTCAATCTAAAATTTAATTTAATTTTTAATTGATCTCTGATCAATATGCAAAGTTGATGAACACATCAATGCAAGGAATAAACGACAAACGTAGAAGTTTTTTTTTTGAAAGATGGCAAGCCATAGCATTAAACTAAAGCAATATTACAAATAGTAAAGAAATCAACCAGCATCCTCCTTGAGGATGTTGCAAAAAGCAATGGAAAGTGACATATCTCTCTCCCAACGAAAATTACCTAATGTAGCATAATGAGCCAAAAAATCGGCTGCACTATTTACGTTACGTAATATATGTGTAACCTTACAAAAGAGAATGAAAGCAAAATATTTGTAATCTGCTCAACGATAATGTCTCTATGTGGGTTTGCATGAGTTCTAAGATCTTCTGATGGCATTGCTAATGTTCCATTTAGAGCTCTATTTGCTGATTGCTGATGCTGAATATGATGCTCCATTTGGCGTTTTGATATACTAGTGGTACCAACCCCTCCTTGTTGCTGCTCTGAATAGTTCCATACATGCTCAGTGAAATCTAACTGACGTCGAGAGATTCCATATTGGACCAAGCTATTGTGAACGAGTTGTAGCACCTCCATTGAATCTCCTTCCAACCAAACCCCATATGTCCTAGGCACATCGTCTGGAATGGCTCTCAATCCCTCAAGTGCAGCCCATTTTTCGGCAATATGTACCACACTTGTTAGGATTCTACTACCTTCACCCCTGATAAAACTTGTCATATGGTCTCTTACAATGTAGCCAGCTCCTGCTATGCCTCCTCCCTGTACTGAACCATTGAAATTAACTTTGATCCATCCAGGAGTTGGGGGAACCCAATTATCTGAAGTGGGAATATATGGCCCTAGAAGGGTTATTGGGTTCCAAATGCTTCTGTGATGGGTCACTCTATTAACTATGATATTTAGTACAGTGTTAGCAATAACCTTTACTGAGGGGATCGGATTGTCATGCACTTTGGAGTTGCGGGCGTGCCAACAGTAATAAAGTGTTGCAGTTTCAAACTGAAGGCGAAGGTCCCATTTATTACATTTGGCTACCCTTGCCATTGTGTTCATCTTTGCAAGGAAACTGTTAATGGAAACAAATCATGTTGCTGCTGAAGGATATCACGCACTGCTCTATAGAGTTTGCAATCGCAGCCCAAGTGTGTAACACTCTCCTCTACTCCACATCCCCAGGGGCATGTAGTCATGTTAATCAGCCGTCTTCTATACAACCAAGCTCTGGTAGGGATGGCATCTTTGCATAATCTTCATAAGAAAGCCTGAATCCTTGGCAGAGTAGGAACCCTCCAGCACCAATCACCAGCAAAAGGACCATCCTCAGAGGTGAACTAAGATGCATAGATTAGAGTGGTGGGGATCTTCGAAGACTCTGTACAAACGTAGAAGTTGAATAAAAGAAAAGGGACAAATCAAGTTCATCCATGTCTCCTCTTTTTCTGCCTCCTCGCCCTTTCCTTCCATATCAGCTGCTTATTGAATCGGTTTAAATCGAAATCAGTCCGACAAGAATTGATTTGGCTCAGAACTGGTTCAATCGGAATGGTTCCAGGGCACAGAACCAGTCTAGCATGGTTTTGTGAATGCAGAACCGGAGAATTGATCGAGAACTAATCTAAACCAGATCGGTTAAAAAAAGGCAGCATCGCACGACTGGGTGTCACGCAGTGCTGCCTTGTCTTTGGCAACCCACGTGGCCCCGCCCATGTGCCTACAGGCGATAGGCCCGCAACTCGCTCATCCTAACTTAGTGCTTAGGCGACGATTGATAGTCAAGGGCATTCCCTTTCTCGAAGTCCTAGGCCTATTTATCCTCAACATTAGGCCTGGTTACCGGACCGGACCGAACCGGTTCTACCGATTCTAGGTCCGGTTGGACCTGGAACCGGTCCCATCCGGTTCCAACCGGTTTCAAATCCAGTCCAGAACCGATTAGCTTACCTTGGATCCGGTTTGAGTCCGGTCCGGATCTATATATTTGGGTTGGATCGGGTCAATCAGGCAAATTAATTTAAACATATATTTTTTTATGTATTTTATAAAAAAATTATATATTTTGTAATATTTCTCACAAAATTAATATAAAAAATTCTAAGAAATTTTATTAATATTAACGAAAATATTTATAAAAAATAATTACAGTTCGTACAAATATTTCTTATAAAAAAAATTATTTATCGTAATTACAAAGAATTCTTCTCGAGTACTCCTCTTCTTCTGAACTATTATTCTTAAATTCGTCCACGAAATTATATTGTTGACTTCGGGACTCAGCAGCAAACCAATCCTGTAGACAGATAAGCATGCAAAGGGTTGCAAGAGACAAACTACTTTTATAATCTCTTACTATTCTTCCTGTGGTGGAAAAAGCTGATTCAAAAGCTACAGTTGAAGCTTGTGCTGCTAGTACATCTCATGCCAAAGCAGACAGAACGAGATATTATTTTGATGAGCTTTTCTACCACTCCAATAAGCTCATATCATCACCAAAATTCTCTCCGAGATGTAAATAGAACTGTAACTCATTCAAATTTATAGGGGCTTGACTCTGTGGTATAAATTGCTCTCCAACATTTATTTTTTCTTTATTTGTAGCAACAGATCTTTTTGCCGCCGCGGACCTAAGAACGTTGAAAATGCTGAGCTTTTTCTGTGTTCCTGTTTGAATTTTCACACGCACATTCCTGCTCGCAATCTACTCACTGTAATAAAGAGAAAACAACTCTTAGAAAGTTATAAAAACTGATATTTTTTCGGCATCAGTATTACTCCCCAAGAAATCAGAATATTCCGCCTAAAAAATTTCAATAGCTTCGATTCCCTGACGAGGATCAAGCATAGCAGTTATTGAATATAAAAGTGATTTTTTTTCAATATTTTCTAAATTTGAATTCCATGTCAGCAATAAAAATTTTCAGAATTGGATCTAATTTAAACTCTAAATTTTTTTGAAATATTTGAAAAACATAAGGTAAAAAAAATAGGTGAAGTTGGATAATAACAATCTAAAAAACTTTCAGTAGACTTCTTAAAAATAGATAATAATTTAAAAACTTTTTTTAAAAAAATCCAATCATAAGAACATAATTGAAGGTCATGATTAAGTGTATATGAATTATAAAAAGGAGTTAGCAAAATTTCGTACGGTAAAAGTGATTCGAATAAACGATGAAGTGAATTCCATCTAGTTTCTACAGGTAATGAAAATTTTACACAATTTATTCCGGTACTTACGCAAACACGTTTCCATTCATGCTTAATATTTGAATTTAAACGAATCCATTTTACAACATGCTTAAATTTATCGATAATTAAATGTTCGAAATTAAAAGCATTAGAAACACATAAAATAATGATATGACATGCATATCTAACATTAAAAAGAGAACCATAAAGCGGAGGCCTTAAAAATTACTGTAAAAAATTAACTGCAGAATTATTATTCGAAGCATTATCCAAAGTAATACTAAAAATTTTATTTTCTATACCATAAATTTTACAAACATTGTGAATATAAGAAAAAATGGTTGAACCCGTATGGGCCTCATCTAATACATCTAAAGATAATATCCGTTTCTGCATTCCCCACTGTCCATCGATTCAATGACAAGTAACAACTAAATAACTCGCGCTATTAATACTAGTCCAAATATCGAATGTTAAACTAACCCTATAACTAATATTATTGAGGTGTTGAATAAAAGATTTTCTATATTCTTCGTACATTGACATACAATCTTTTTTAAGTGTATGCCTAAAAATATGGGTATATTGAGGTTGTAAATATTGAATAAAATATTTTAAAAATCCCTCTTTTTCACATATAGTAAATGACTGTTTGGTTCGTACTACAAATCGAACTAAACCTCAACGTGCTTTATCATTTCTAAAAGCCCACAACATAAATCCACTCTGTAGATTGAGTTGTGTTTGGGTTGGCTCTATAGTAGTAGGTTGGTAAGTTTTTTCATCAAACTTATGAAATCTAACTAGGTGCTTCTTAAATGTACCAGTCCTACCACCGATACCACATTATTTCTATGAATATTAGTTTTTACAAATTTTACAAATAGCAACATATTCAGGTCTCTCCGAATTGCTATTTGGTTTAATTTGTAAATAAAAAAACTCTCATACCTTACTGCGTTTCGTCCGAGACTTGTTAGAAAAACTTGAAGATTGAGTTGATGGGCCAGTGCCGGTGCCAACATCTCCACTTGCCTCAGGATCATGTTCCTCAGATAGTCGAGATCAGATTCTGAAGTTTCATCAAAGTTCTCACCGAGTGCAGGAAGACGATCGAGTTCTGGAACATACTTCGGATCAACATTCCCTCGGCGACTTGAGGAAGAAACGTCAGAGAATCGAAGTTGGGAAGCCTTTAAAACGTGTTTGCAGATTTTTTCACAGAGCAGAAGAACAGAAAAAACTGATGAAAATTGTAAGAATTATCGTCACAAAATTTTTACTATTTATAGAAAGTTCAATACATATTATAAAGTCTAAAATGACCTTAAAACAGTCATTTTAGAATTTAAAACGGTCATTTGACCGTTTGCAAATTGCAACAGTCAAATGATTGTTCAATTTAAATTTTTTTTTAAATATAATATCTGCAGCTTCCAGCTGCAGGCCATGGGCGCCCGCGGCCCGTGTGTGCCGCGCGGGCGCTGCGCCCAATAAATTATTATTTTTTTAATAAAAAAACCGGTTCGGTTCCAAACTAGATAACCGGTTCTGCACATGCAGAACCAGTTCAGACCGGTTCTGCGGCCCGGAACTGATTAGAACCGGTCCGGTTCAACCGGTTCTGGACCGAACCGATTTTTATTGGACCAGTTTCGGATCGATTCCGGGTCGAATTAGTCCAATAAGCAGTCCTACTCAACATTCATTCACAGTTCTGAATAAAACAAGCAAAGTGAACAAAAACATCTTTCTATTGTAATTGAAAAGATTACAAAGTTTTTTGCACAAATTTTAAAATTATTACAATGTTTTCTTACACTCTGCTGGCCCTCCTCGAAGTCTCCGAGGAAGACTTTACTTCAATATCTACACCAGGTGTGCGGTGACGCCCTCTAAAGGATCCCGCAATCTGAGCGATGACACAACCAGTGGCTCTTTTGCAGCCGCGTCCCCCTATCGTCAGGTTCCCCTTCCTGTTGGGAGCTCCCTTCAGCATTGTCTTCCATCCTCGCCATTTCAAGCTCGGAAGGAGGGATGACCACTTTCAGGCGCGACACGAAGGCGAACTTCTTGTCTAGACGCTTCGCCAACATCTTAAAATACGGACACTTGTATTAGTAATTCGTCAAGCGGATGCATTCTTACATGTCCAGCCCTTCGAGGCCTTCATGCCTCACCAACTCTCGATCAAGGAGAGCTGAGCCCAACATATTGACTCCAAGGCCTCCTTGACAATCGCCTTGAACTCCAGCAAGCGCCGGAATTCGGCGACCGCCCCCACGCAGACCTCCTCGCAATTCTGATCAAGCGACTCCTCGAGGAGCTGCTGGAGTTCTGCCTCCTTCTGATTGGCTTCTTTGAGGCCACACATGGCCGACCGCAAATGCTTTTCGGCAAGGTGACGATGGCGCTCCGACTCCTGGAGCTTGAGGTCCAACTCATTGGTTCTCTTCCAAGCGCCCCCTTGTCTTCTGGAGCTGCAAAGCGATCTCGTTATGAACAGCTAAATTTACAAAACAAAGAGTAAATTTCTTACTGCTTTCATTTGGTCAGCGCATCTGGCACTAAGGATTGTCACTGTATCAGGTCCCCTCTATTCTAGGCCGCGAACAAGGGGATCTTCCTGAAGAGTCTCCCTTAACTCCTCGGTGCTCCGATCCCCCGAGGCTGCCTCACCTTCAGAGTAGGTATCCTACACATCCCCACTGACTTCACGACCCTCTTCGGCATCATTGCTCACTCCATATCATCAATGTAACCCAGGTCGAACTCTCCGACCGAGGCGACGACAATGGCCGAAGAGGTCCCTCAGTTGTTTCTGTTCTCCTCCTTTGGGCTGGTGGCTGGGACAAATCAGCCTTGTCATGCGGGACCCTTTAGCTCCAGATCTAGCGAAAGCAAAATCATGCCAGTTCGAGTTGCGGATGCCCTGTTAAGAGGAAATGTTAGTGCAAACAACCTTAGACCGAAGAAACAGCCGAAGGACTTACCCGTGTAGGCCCTAATGTCATCCTCTAGAAGCCTCAGATAATCCTTCGCGTCATGGACGTGCTTGCGAATCGCGTCCACAGCCCAAAAATACAAATTTTTAAAGCCGATCCCCTTTCCTACGAACAGTGCCTCGCCAATCCTTCGCATAACTACAAGCTAACCTTTCCCGGGTTGACGAAAAAGAACCTCCTGCACCAGCCGATGAAGCTAGTGTCTCTTAACTTGAACACATAGCAATACCTCCCCTTCAGACGAAACACTTGTGCAGACGGTAATTCGCCTCCCATCGAAAGATCGCCTGAAGATCTCTGTCCCAAGGGATCTTTCAACGCTGCAGCTCTTTGATGAGACAATAGATCATCGTCGCCACATTCAGTGGGAGCTGTATGGGGACGATGTCGAAATGATTAAAAATGTTCATGAACTTGGGCTCGAAGGGGAGGAATAGCCCGCCCTGGAGGTGGTAGAGGCAGACCGCGATCTTTCCCTTCAACAGTCTTGAATGTCGCGTCCATCGAAGGGAACTCCAACCCCAACTGAGGGTCTTTCCTCCAAACCTGCTTGACCTCCACGTCGAAGGTATGAGGAAGATTGCATGTCTCATCAGCCACACAATGAAAATCGTCCCATATCTCATTCGCTCTGCTATGCGATTTCTTGCGAGCCATCACAACTGCGGAAGGATTTGGGAAGTGGGACCACTCCGACCCCTGGGCCTTATATAACCTTTGGCTTGGCGGTTCCACTTAAAAGCCATCGTCTGAACGTCCAATCCTATTACCCTAAAATCAAAGTCTACTGATCGTGCGCATCCCCTCGATCCCCTCAGTAGTCATTTCACGAAATTCAAAATGCGACAAGTGGCAAAGAAAGTGCAACAACGCTAACTCATTTCAAGAAAAATGATCCCATTAAGTATATTCTAATAACAAGTTCACCATCCAAAAAAAAAAGAAGAAAAAAGAAAGATAAGCTAAACAAGAGGCCCTATGGAGGAGGAAGCTGGACCTCTGGTGTTGCGAGGAGATTTTGGACCGCCTAGGCGGAGTCTGTTCGACGACGATTCTCTCCAATTAGCTCTTCGATGCGGACCTACTGAGCGGCTTTCTTCTTCTGAAGCTGTTCGATCCGCGCCGACACTGCCTCCAAGCCCCTTTCTTGCCTGGCACATTTCAACTCCAGATCAACTATAGTCTTCTCCGCTTCGGTGGACTCCAACCTCTGTAGAAGGGCTAGGGCTTCATCCAACTTCTGTTCGATCGTGGTCACCTGCTCCTCGCTCGCATCCAGTGAAGCACGCTCCTTAATCTGATCGAGCCGACGACAAATTGTTCGCGCGAAAACTTGGGCAACCGAGCCTGTTCCGCTAGCATCGGATAAAGCCTGCACAGTAGGAGCCGCTGAGCCGGCTGCCAGACCGGCGAGAGTCGAAGCCGCCACTGAAGTCCCCTGGTCTTGTGCGAGCGCACCAACGACCCCCGCAGTTGTGGATGTGGACGAAGACAGAGCGACTTTCTTCTGAAGCTGTTCAATCTGCGTCGACGCTGCCTCCAAGTCCCTTTCTTGCCTGGCGCATTTCAACTCCAGATCAACTATTGTCTTCTCCGCTTCGGTGGACTCCAACCTCCGTAGAAGGGCTAGGGCTTCATCCAACTTCTGTTCGATCGCGGTCACTTGCTCCTCGCTCGCATCCATGAAGCACGCTCCTTAATCTGATCGAGCCGACGACAAATTGTTCGCGCGAAAACTTGGGCAACCGAGCCTGTTCCGCTAGCATCGAATAAAGCCTGCACAGTAAGAGCCGCCGAGCCGGCTGCCAGACCGGCGAGAATCGAAGCCGCCACTGAAGTCCCCTGGTCTTGTGCGGGAGTACCAACGACCCCCGCAGTTGTGGATGTGGACGAAGACGAAGCTCCATTGGCATTCGCGACTGGAAGTGGTTTGTCGTCGGCTAGGTGATGGTGTTCTCCACTGGCGAGATCGTGTGTATGCCCACACTCTGACCCCTACGCGAACTCCCTGGTCTTGTGCGGGCCTTGGTGGAGCTCGCTTAGAGCCCTACGAACTCCCTACGCGAAAGGGGCGCGCCCCGAACCAGATAGGTGGATTCGTAGTCTCTTTCGTGCCTCCTCTTGAACAGCGAGCCTCCTAGATGCGCATTGACCAGCCTGAGGCGTGCATTTAGAGAGGGGGGTCTCATTGTCTACATCCTCGGCCATGCTCTCATATAGGGACATCTTGCTCAGTCAATAGACGGGAAACTCATTCAAGCTCTAGCCTACAGGAAATTTATAGGGAACTCTAGTGAACACGTGACAACCTCAAGCAACGGCATGCGCATCAATGCATGCAACTTCAGCCAAAGAGGGAGGCATGTTATATCTGGATTACACCAGCACATCAGCAGTGTATACGTAGAAGGTTCACATGAAGTGTACATGTGCAAAATTCAGTAGCCCTCACGAGCGGCTGTACGCATGGCGAAGAGCCCAAGTTTGAAGGACCCATGTCGAACTCCCCAAGTGAAACTGCCTGAACTCAGTGTCAGTACAAAGTAACAAATTCCAAGTTATTTTAAAGAGGGATGGTCAGACTATGCAGACTATATAACCTGTACGAACAAGGCCACCAGGCTCCTAATGTATAGCCATCACCCAGGCCATATCAGGAAAGGAGACCATTTCTTTGACATGACAGCCACAAGTAAATCTCAAGCTATAAAAGTCCTATTGTAGTAAAGGGATAGAGCTCCTTCCTTTTTGAATCCTAGATTCTCCACTGTAACCTAATTCCTTTTAGTGAAATTTTCTAAGTCGCTGTGGTTTTCCCGATTAGGAGATTCACGTAAAAAAACATTTCTCTGATTATTTCCCACATCTTTCTGGTGTCAACAAAATACAAGAAACTAAAAATCACTTATATATGTATGCATAATTGGACAGGTATTTTTGACGCGACATGGATGCTATATGTGAATGGTTTATCTTATTGCATTAATAGCTATCAACTAAAGGTATGTAAAATCATACGAGATGGGAACATTATTTTAGAGGAAAGTTTAATCCTTGAATTCAAGTTAGTACAGTTATTTGGAATAAAATTCAGAAGCTACTAAAAAAAGAATAAACGAAAGGTAAGAAGATATGTGGAAAGTAGAAACTAAGAAGGGAACAGTTATATAAAATCATACTACATGAACCAAAATTCAGTATTTGAGGAACGTGAGAGCTTTAACTTGATGGTAAAAGAAAGTATATGGGTGCGGCTGCATTGCATATATTTGAACGCATTCAATTGTTCATAAGCCTTTTCTTTACCATAAACATAAAAAGCACCCAAATCAAGCCAATTTATGCGAAGCAAATACTTCACCAGAATTCATCTAGACCATTTAGAAAGCCATAATAGCTTTCATTGATTGCGTGCATTTCAATTCCATAAATTGTGATTTACCAATGACAAACAATAAAAATTGCTTCGTGAAATTCTGAATACATTTTCCATTCCTTATTTGAATCTTTTGGACAAATAGTGTGGTTTTAAATTTTTAATGCCCTGGTTGATTGTGTTCACACGAAGTAGCTATCCCATTGTTAAGCGTAAAATTCAGAATCAGTAGGAGTTTAAAAAAAATGCTTCGAAAAAGAGGAAGTAGGCGAAAGAGGGGACTTAGGGTTAAAGTAGCCGCTTCTGCGGATGTTTCTGCTTCTGCAACTGAGAAGATGCGGTGGACAGTAAGGATCGAAGCTTCGCTACAGCGGAGGTTCTGTCCGGCGGGCAGCTCGCGAGGGCAACCTGGATGGAGCGCATGGCGTCTTCCGGTCGGCCAGTGGAAAGGGCGGCGCGCGCCGCCCTGTACGCCTCTTCCGCCAGTCGAGCATCGTGAGCGGCTACGCAGGCCCCGGAGGCACCGGTCGCCGCGTCCGTGTTCTCCACCGCATGCGGCGTCGAAAGGGAAGAGGATGAGGGGTTGGAGGAGAGGAGAGCGTTTGCTTGGGCGTACTCGATCGCGGCAATGGCTGCATCGATCTCGGCCATTAGGGTTTCAGGTGAAGAAGGGAAAGTTTTTATTACATCGAAAACGCTCCACCCGCGCGTCAGGCCTTTCCCCATTCCTTACCCCTCTGCGGTCTGCAGAACCAAAGGTTTAATTATGTTTTTAAATTTGTAATAAATTCCTTTTTTTATTTACTCTTTAAAAATTATGATAGTGTAATTCAAATAAAATTTTCTCATATTCAAACAATTCGTATTAAAAAAAAAAAATTACAATTTATAAATATTAAAATATTTAAATAATATAATATAATATCAAAATAATATTAAACCAATGTTCCCTAAGGTGATATTTAAATGTTACGTTAATAAATTTTAAATGACATCTAAAAAAAATATTATTTTTTATAATATTTTATAAACTTTTTATCAAATCTAATAATTAATTTTTTTAAGTAATATAAGATAATATCACAATACCGCTAAATACAATCTTTCTAGCGCTGGATCACCATAATCTTAAAAAGAGGCATTTTAGCAAGTCTGGCAATTATATTTGAAACAAAAGTTCACAATTTATTCAACATATATGTACAAATTAAACAAACAGAACATCATAATAGACATTTGATTCACCATACAAGGGCTTAAATGATCTTCAAGCAAATCATAAATCGTCCTGAAAGCCATTAAATTCTAACATGGATCCGATATAACTCACAAGTTAAAATTTCATGAAGTTCTAAGAGCACCCTTAAATAAATCTCGTACGAATGAGCATGGAATTTAGCAAAATGTTGAGAATATATGGAAACTCGCTCTAACTCCCCACGAATGCATTTTAAAATTATGCAGTCCGCAGATCGAAGCACACAATCTATACAAAGATGGGCTATTGCATATGAAATCTGTGCGTACGCTGCCCAAATCAAACGCCAACACCACATTTTGGTAAATTATTGGTTTTACAGGAGGATAGGAATTATATGAATGGAAGCAGGTAGCACTTCTCTGCTTTTGAGAACGAATGGTGTCAATCATACTAACAGAAGTTTCTGATATAAGAAATATGTAATAAACCCACAAATCATCTAAATAGCTCAACTGAAAAAATGTCATTGCAGAATATCGGCAGCATGCACATTATAGATTAAAAAATAACAGTAGTTTTAACATTGAGTTAGTATTTCGGCACCGTGTTCTGCGATGAGTATGGTATGCTCGAATTGCGCTGATAAGCTTCCATCTTTGGTAACAGCTGTCCAACCATTGGACCAAATTACGGGTTTAATACTACCCATTGTAAGCATGGGCTCTGCAGAATGTATGAAGAATTACAGAAACTAAGTCAACATACCAGAAAATCAGTGAAAGCTGAAATGAAAAAAACACGAGAAAAAATTCCCTTGTAGCTCGTAAGATCCAAGAGGTTTGCTTTAAAAAAGAGGTCACAGATATCAATATACCTTTAAAAGAGATACACTATACAATTAGCACATTGATGTGAAAGAACCTAATTTGTGTGAGGATTTTGTTTTACAAAATATCTATTTTTTTAACACCGTAGTTTTAGATTATTTTAAAATATCATGTTTGATCCAAGTAAGAATAAATTAGTATTAGACAATTTTAAAATTACACAAAACTATGAAGTTAATATACACATGTGAGCGCCAAATCTCCTTTTTCAGTAACACTCATCATCTACAGGAAATATAGCAACCACCAATACGTTAATGCTTCTGTGATTTCTATGTCAGAAGAGTAGCCACTTTGTGGAGGAAATATTGGGTTCGAGAAATGTAATGTGTGATTTTTTCGGGGACCACTCATTGCACTATGCATCAGTACATGGGATCCAACGGAAGGTGGAAAGAGAAAAAATGGAGAGAAATGACATTAACCCTAATGAAACGACGTTATTGCTAAGTATACTAAAAGTATTACATATAAATATGATTGTGCTACGTATATTTATGTATAAGCATGTATCAGATGCCCTATCAATTTCAGAAACCCAGGAGTAGTTTATCCTAAAAGGAAACATCTATTAAAGAATGTTGCGTAAATTTTAGAATGCGAAAGAAACGGAGCTTATGAGAGGTATATTAACAACACAGATGATATACATGGAATAAAAAAGAAGTTTTAATACCAATAAGTTTACACGAGTGGTTTTAAGTCATTAGATGTTTATACAAGTTATAATACATATCAATTATCTTACACATTATACATGATAAGGAACCATAAATCCTAACTCATACAATTATAGCTGCAATCAAATTCAGCAAATTTATCTTTAAATATTTTTTAATGCCCTCTTGCAAAATCTTGCCTTTTTTACTAATCTTTTCTGATATTTTTTGACTAATTTGAATCGTTTATACATTTTAAAGAACTATTATACATATCTATCCTCACTTTTCAAAAATAATTTACAAAAATTCAAAATTTAATTTCTCTCATCACTTGCTTGCTCTGCTTTAGAAATTTAAAACCAAAAAATATAAATATTAATATTTCAAAATTATACCCTAAAAAGCTTAAATATTAATGATTGGGAATAAGCATACGTCATAGTGATATAAAATTAACAATTGTATCTTAATTGGGACCAAACGACAATGCTTTTACAACCTCATGGATGCAAATTAAGGTTTTTAAAAACTTGGGACCAATTTGCAATAACCTTTTAACCTCAAGGGCCTGGATGCAATTTACCCTAATTTAAAATAGAAAACAGTCCAAATATATGATTCATGCAGGACCAATTATCTATCCACTGAATTGGCAGCCATTGTTGTCACATTGGCAAGGCCTAGCAGTACTAATATGAAAAATTCAGTTTTACTCAACCCAATGGATACTATGTGCTGTGCGTATCGACATGTGCAGTGTTGTAGCTAACGCATTAAGTATCCCGCTTGGGGAGTACGTTCGCAAGAATGAAACTCAAAGGAATTGATGGGAGACCGCATGTCTGTAAGAAAATGCATCAATGCTTCTAAAGGGAAGAGCATCCAAACCAAACAAACTGCAATGGATGATGAAGTGCAAAAGAAATTACCAATAGTGAATGTTTGACCCAGTAGCATGTGCCCATTCTCATTGTTTGCTGCAAATAGAATGAAATTATAATTAGCAAAAGAAAACCTGCATTGCATCTTTGATTTACCATTTTTGCCAAATAGCATTAAAAAATAGTTTTGCTATTCATAAAAAAACAAAGGAAACACCATTAAAGTCTCAATTTCCAAAAAATAAGATCTTGCCATCTATCGGGCACAGCTTTAATAGGGAATTTTATTGTAAAAAAACCTGAGCAATAACTGTAAAATCTTTAGTCCAAAGAAAGTAAAATGTAGCAGAAGTACAATTCGGATTGAAAAATATCTGCTTCCCTACAAGATGGAATATATTCAACTAACTAGTATGGAGTTCAAGAGAAAAAATTCAGTATTTCCACAAGAATAATGCAAGAACATACTAAACAAGGACACTCATACAGGTTTAAGTTCCAAAAATGAAGATATGAAGGCCAAGACACGTGAGATACAATTCCCTGAATTTTTTTAGAATGATAAGCAGCATGGAAGTTAGAATAAAACACCATCCAGGATGATAAAAAATACAAATCAAACAATAAAACCAACGGAGGGGGAACAGACCATCACAAACTGAAGCTCATCTTGAAAATTAAATGAAATTCAATGAAATCATTTTTAGCAGAAGTGTCCAACGTTTACCTACTTGAATAATTTGATTCATATGCCCAAAATCCCATTGAAACAGAGATTACTTGATGGATTTTTTCTGTAAGATGAAAACATTCTTCTCGCATTGTCTTTTCTTGTTCCCTCTGAACCAGTATCCCTTAATTTTGATCGACTGGCATAACTGATTGGAGAGGTTTGAAGAGTGATTTCAAATATATGAAATTTACTACTTGAAAATATAAAGGGATAACATAATGGTCTTCATTATTCTTTTATTATTATTATTTTTAATTAAGGGAGTAGATAGCATAAATCATCAGTAACTCATGCATGTTCTGCAGCTCCCCCATAGAAAAACAAATCTGCATGTTTACGTGTGTTCAATTACTTCAGCATATTGAAGTCGTGAGAAAAATGTGCAGTGATTCTTTCCATCTATATTTAAAAAGTATTAACATCTAAAAAAACTGTTTTGCAGATGTCAGAAGAAGGGTCTACCATTTATAAAGAAAATAGCATACTTTCATAATGTATTATCATCAATTAATATTGTGGTCAGGTGGAACGCTACAAGTAAATTGATCATTTCATTAACTTAGAGGACAAGGCTTTAATAACGAGGGAGATGTGCATAATACAAATTTATGATAAATTGGGTCATTAATTATATAACATCACTCGTGCATGGCCGGTAACTTCTTGTCAGAAGAAAGTCTCTAAGTTCAATTTCAGTTTGTCATTGTCATGACTATGATTATGAGTCAACCACAGCCAAGCTCCATGTTCATCTATGAAAAAAGAATATAAATCTCAAAAAGCAGTAGGCCAAATGTCAAATATGGGTCAATCCACTTATAAATAAACAAGAGAATTTATATAGAGGATACCATAATTATAAAAAAATTACGTATTTCACTATCAAATATGAAATATTATGTATATCATATAGAAATTTTATAAAATTACATATTTGACATAATATTTTTGAAAACAATTATGAATTAAATTACTGATGCATTTTCATAAATTTTATCCTATTTTGTATGATTCATAACTCATAAGTCCATAATAGAGTTTTTTATCTCACTAAATTGAGTTTAAAGAGAATTTTATATATAGCTAATCTACAAAACAAAGAGTATTTAGAGAATGGTGTTAAAGTTTAAAGTTTAAGTTAGAGTTTAGTTTTAAATGTCAAATTAATTTAGGTATAAGATTTAAGGTTTTAGATTATAATTTAGTTTTAGGGCTCAAGATTTAATGTATAATGTGATTTTATCCAAAAATGATATAAACTTTATAAGTTTATAAGATTTTAGTGTGATATACATAATATTTCATCTCTGATGATGAAACACATAATTTTTCATAATTACGGAGTTCTCCATGTAAATTTCTCAAATAAAAATTATCATACCCCAATGGTGCAGTAGCATCTAGACTTATAACGGCATTGTAATTAATAAATCATCTTTTGACTAAGTAAAAATAGCAAGATAGGGAATTTATTATGAAAGACATCCTCGTCATCCTCATCTTAAACGTTTCTTGATGACCACAAGTTGGATAAGTTGGTCCTTAACTTACCATCAACTTATGTGAAATACACAATGCTCATTGAATGATAACATTAGAGTACTACATATTGAAAAAAATTATAGCAAGATGATCACTTTTATTGGGGATCACCTAATCTTTAGAAAATAATAAAAGAAAATACAGTAATTTGTCAAATAGAAAAAACTAAAACCAACCTACCACATTTATTGATGAAGACTAAATGGTAATATATAGTCCTTCCATTTGATGAAAGAATAATGAATGAAATGTGAAATTTACAGTACTTACTAAAATGAAGAATAGTAGGATCTGCATGAAATACACGACCAACACCATGGCCAACAAATTGGCGAACTACACCAAACTTGAAGTTATCTGCATAGTTACTTTATAAAATAAATTTAAGAAGCTTGTACTAATAATGCAATAGTCATGTAAGCAAGCACAAGGTGAAAATGCTATTATTCACATAATCAAACAAATTTATTGTAGAGCATGATAAGAGAAGGATAAAAATAAGAAAAAAATAGAAACTTTAAAATGAGTTTGAGATCATAGAATAATATCAAGAAACCAAAACACTTATAAGGGAAAAAAATAAAGGGCCCATACTTGAGATGACTATACACCGACAACGAAATTAATGACATTGTAGAGTTATTTTTTATTTTTTTTGATAGAAGATATTGTAGAGTTAGTTGTTGCACAAAGGTTCACAAAATCTTAAGCGGCGTGAGAACAATTTCTCAAAATCAATACAACCAAAGACTATGCTTCAAAGATGAGAGAAATCACAAACAACAACGATGACAAAGCTTATTTCCAAAAATAGGCTATATGGCTTTCTCTTCTCCACATCAGCATATTACATTTGTATGGAAGGAAATCTAGTGGCATAGAAAAATAAAGAAAAATGTTGTGGCAAGGGCCAATATTGAATCCAAGTATACGACGATGGCTCACACTGCCTATCAAATGAAGCAAATTGGGAATTAATCAAATGAGTTGAGTTTTCAAATTAAGCAACCTATTGTGATGCATTGTAACAATAAAGCTGCCATCTACATTTCCAATAATCTTGCATTTCAATAATATTTACCTTTCTAAACATATTGAGGTTAAATGTACATCATAACAGCAGCAATATTATCAAAGAACACTGTTACACCTTATACCAGAACTAAGAATAAATTAGCAGATATTTTTGCTAAGGTATTAGGGCATTCTCGGTTTTCTGCTTTTTGTGACAAGCCATTATGATATAACATAATATTCTTGAAATCTTTGAAAATCTCGAGAATTGTTTATTATACTACTATTCTCCCATTCCCTATTGTAACCTCCTATATATCCAAAAAAGGATTCAATACAATTTTCTTTCGATTTACTTGTTCCTTTATTGTACTCACATCCTATGATATAAATAAAAGCATCCTTTCATTATTTATTCAACAAATTCTATTTTGAAAGTTTCTTCAACAAGGAACATATCCTAAATCATTTTAGCACCCCCACTCTTTCAAATAAGTCTGTATAGATTGACAATCTATATGACAAACACTTTACACCCCTATTTGGCGTGAGGACCAAAATAGTATTAGTTTAAAAACAATAATAATAAATAATTTTTTAATCATTATACATAAATTATAATATAAAAAATATTATTTTATTTCACATACTCAATAATTTTCACATTCTAAACCAAAATACTCGATTCAAGTATTTTGGCCTAGAACATGAAGTTGATATTTTTATTAAAAATTATTGAGTGTGTGAAATAAAATAATATTTTTTTATATTAAAATTTATGTAGAATGATTAAAAATTTTTATTTATTATTATTATTATTATTATTATTATTGTTTTTTAAACTGGTACCATTTTGGTCTTCGCGCCAAACAGGGCATAAGTAATCCTCCCTCATGTTATCATCCGCTATTAAGGAAAGACGTTTAAAGTGATTTAACTATGTCCATCATCAAAACTAACGACCCTTGAATATGAAAATGAAAACAATAATGTTTCGTTACTTATTTTGTGAATTAGGGTTTGCAGTGAGTTTCTCTTCCTTCACCATTTTGCACCACATATAAATCTAGAAAATAAGAAAACCATTAATAAAATTATTGTTAACCACCTTTTCTTGAAGTGTAAGCAACATAAGAAACCAAGAATTTTATTAATTGTTTTAGAATAATTGGTTAAATCAATAGGCTGTTGTAATCATTATATAGCAGTAGTAGTCAGTTGTGATTAATATATAACTGTAGTAATTAGCGGCAATTAGTTGAGTATTATATATAGAATGCATGCGTGCAGAGTTTTAATACAATTTCCCTCAATTTTCTCTTCATGGCATCAAATCCCATTTAAATTTATCTACTGGTTTGTGCATAATATCAAACATATTCTATTGAATTGTGCATCATTCCAATCACATTCCTTTGAGTTGTTCACCATTTCAGCCAAATCTTGGCATCTTGTAGCTCTGACCTATCACTTTCTTCAACCAGCAAAGTTTCTTACTGATGCGGGACGGATGAATGACGATGCAGTTTAGAGATCAGCAATTTTATAAAGCAGATTATTCACAAACTAATGCTTGAATATCAAAGAATAATTTTGTGATGACTGAGAAATTAATTAAGCCCGCAAAACAAATTACTTTTAAAATTTTAAATAAATTAGATCGAAGGTAATTGAGAAATTACCAATTCAGATTAGGGCGCAATTCGGTTTTCAACAAGTCAGAAACAGGGAACAGGATTAAGGATCTCACAATATTTAACCAACAGTAATTGAAAATCACTCAATAATGAAAGGTCGCACAGGCGGAATAAGTTCGAGCAAATCACAAGCGAGTAGAAAAATCCAGATTATTCGATTTTATCAGATTAAAGATTTTGTTGAAATTCGTACCTGAACCAAAAAATTCAGGGACCAAAATGTAACTCTCCCAAAATAGGATGAGGTCGCAGGCGCTCGGGCGCAAGAAACGGGCG
>JAEMOT010002833.1:93670-121186 GCA_019297695.1 Apostasia ramifera | reverse complement strand
CGCTGGGGCACGCACTTGCGCGGGGCGGCACGCAGGGTGGCCGACGGGCGCGCACGGCAGTGTTGAACGGGGCTGTGTGCACAGTCAACGTAGTCGGGAGCGCCATTAGTGATGTGGATACATGCCGTCGTGATCATGTCAAACTGGAGTCGGCGAACTAAATCCAAGAACGCAAACTAGCAGGTGGGGTGGGCGATGATGAGGTGAGGTGAGGTGAATGCTGAGAGATGAAGATGAATAGAAACGAATCCGGAAAGGAGGAGCTGGAGCGGGTGGAGTTTAGGGATTGGCCCAAGGCCCAAGCCCTTCCCTATCCAGGATATCGATTCATTCCAAAATCAAATAATCCCGAAGGAAAACACAAATAAGATTTATTCAACATTAAGAAAATAAGAGTAACAGGGAGGCATTTATATAGACCTCCATACAGACTGACTCAATAAAGAAAAAATACATAATGTAATAAATTCCTCACACAAACGAGGAAATACTAGATAACATGCCTTAAATAATGATCACCGAAATAGAAATAACCAATACAAAATAAATGCGAGAAATAAAATCATCCCAAAATAGAATCTCCAATCAATCAGAATGAATAGGAGATTTCCAATCCATCGAGTCAGCAATCATCTTTCCAAATCTGTCCTAATAGTCAATCAATCCAGATCGAAGTAGCATGGCTAGATCTCGGCCGTCGACGGTAAACTCTGCCAGAAATGAATCGACGGTCAATCGTGGTGTCCCCACCACTTACTCCTTTTTCCAGCATTGTCACTTGATGAATTTGAACCTTAAAACGATAAACTGGACTTTTGGTTTCTATTCCTTTCTTCTTTTTTTTTCTCACCGTGATAGACAATCACTTTGTTGTACATGATACTGCATCCATTTCAAATCCCGAAAACACCATTATCATAAGAAAATGATAAGCCTTCGACCAACGGACCATTTACTGCAAAGACACAAGACAAACCTAGAAAAAGAAAGAATTTTTTTGCAAGTAATCCCGAGGCTTTCAAACGCATCCAAGTACTTAATATCTGATTGATTGATTCATGGCACCTACTTTCTTGAATGGTTGATTATGAATTCTATGAAGATTTTAAGACTACACTAATCAGCCTTGAGCAATCAAACATAAATTAATATCGATTCAAATAAGAAAAGGAAGAAGAAAAAAAAAGAAAACAAAAGAAAGAAGAAGAGGAAGAAAAGGAGCAGCAGCAGTTGAAAACATCAAGCAACTAAGAGAGAAAAATCTGGGAAGAAAAAGAATTTATCCAGACTCCAACACGACCTATAAGAGGTAGGCAAGAGTTTTAAATTGTTTAATAGATCAATTCGACAGCTCAACAAAGATTAATTCAACCGGCTCTAAAATTGATATGGGGTGAATTTTGGCTATGGACACTAGTGGGTAAAGTAACATTCAAAGGGAACACCTCATTAGATATTACTGCTTGGTCTTGATAATTAATAGATTTGAAATACTAAAATTTTTGACTATTCCCATCAAATTAATTAAAATTCCAAAATAAATTTAATTTGTAGAATTAATCACCTTATTTATTATATCATTACATTCAAAAAAATTTCTTGCAAATAATTTTAATAATTCATCTTTCAAAATTGCAGATTTTAATATGGAATAATAATAATGCTGACACATACAATAAACTAATATAAAATACAAATATCAATGTAAACTTAAGACTCTCTAACATATAATAAAAGAAGACTAAATGCATGCAGTCTAATCAAACACATGTAGATAGTAGGTTATGATAACAAATGACTTACATCCTAACAGATGCCATAAGGTTTTTTAGAAATGATTGGTGAACCGAACAGCACACTAGCTTGAAGTCAGGCTAGCCAACTATTTAATTTCACATGCTCCCTGCAGGCACCTATATTTGCGCGGTGTAGGTTCTCCCCTATTATTGGCTCTATAGTAGGTAGAGATATACTCACTTAACTCGAATAAATTAATCTTACAATGCTCGTGAGTTGGGGATTATTTCAATGTGATCAACTGTCATTCATACTATCAAATAGTTTAACTAACTTGAACGACTTTATGTTATGTTTCTCTTTATGTTCTAACTTTATGACAATTTCTTCAATCTGTTTTTTAATTTCATCCTTAACATTTTCTTCTTTTCATGCATCTCATCCATCTCACGATCATATTCCTCGGTGAGGGAGGGATCAACTACATAGATTTAGGTGGGGAACTAGTTTTCTCTTCTTCAAGAAGAATAAAATCATCGATGGAGAACTCGATTAATTCTTTGCTCGATAGAAAACTAGATATGTCATCCTATATCACTCGCCTACTCTCAGGAATACGAGTGATGGGGGTAAGCATGAGGCTAAAATCATAGTTCTGAGGATCCAGTAGTGCTTGATTCTTTTCAGGGACATGTATAGTCTTGTGTAAAAAAGTAAAATACTCTCTCCTTAATTGAATTTTCAACTTTTTTCACATTTCAATTGGTTTTAACATATTCCTATAAATTCTTAATATCTTCAATATATTGTCTTGCTTGACCAAGAAGCATGAAAATTGCAAATCAAACTTTTTTAAATTCAGTCAAGTTACAATGATCATAAAAATAATCAAACTTGGCCTCTCATTCTACGTACGATTCAATATTCAAATTACCAAAAAAATATGTGACGTCAACCATACCACCATCTAAATAAGGTGACTATTTAGTACAATTTTATTAATCTTTTCTTCTAGGGGTGTTTATCGAATCAATATACTTTAGATATCATTGGTGTGCAACAGGATGATAGGTAAGAGAAGAATATCACATATAATCAGAATTAAATCATCTAGGCATAAAGTACTCCATGATAACTTGCAAAATAGAAATTGAAACCAACAGAACCTACATGAAATAATAAAATATGAATATGCAATATAGAATGTACCATAATCTAAACCATGCTCTAACACTAAGGCCCTGTTTGGCAATGGGCTAAAAATCATGGCTAAAATTACTCATGACCAAAATCTTAAATTTATTTTAAAAAAACTTAAAAAATTATTTTATATCTCATCTCACACAAATTCTAACATTAAACAATCACTTTATTTCACATCATACATATTTTTCAAAAATAGCTAAAAATTTCAACTACATCTTTTTTTCTTATTACCAAACAGAGCCTAAGTTGATGTGAGATGGAAATACAAATATTATTTAAATTCATAATCAGCAAGATTAAATTACAAATTATTTAGATTAAGTACAAGAAATTTTTCTTAATTATAATTTTTTGATAAATTAGATTTTAAATCCCGAAAATTAAAATATCATAAAATTAAAATATCTTAAAATTAAAATTAAACTGAATCGTCTAATAAATAAGAATTTATCAAATTAAGTTAGAGCATCAATTTAATTTCAACAAATCAAATCGGAGATTCAGAAATTAATATCAGATATCTCACAAATAAATCAACAATAATTTTTGCTCAAAGTAAATATACAGTCACACGACAGAGCTAAACCAAATAATTAAAGTTGTGTAATATAATTTCGAATGAATCGAGAATTGGCAATTAGATGATTTTAGAGAGAATCATACCATTGTTAGAGCAACTCAATTGGTTCCAATTGTGTATGTGAGGGCAGAGCAGAGTAGTAGGATCGGTTGAGCAGGACGGTAGGGTTGACTGAGCAGGTCGAAAGGTTCGGTAGGGCAGGATGAACTAGCCGACTAAGCAGAATGGACGAGTCGGCTGAGCAGGACGGCAGGGAGGGCTCAGGCGGGCGAGCGACGCTCGCACCGCAGGCGCGGCTTGCCCGGCACGTAGGGGTGTGCAGTTCACTCGGCACGCGTAAACACTCATGCGTGGGGGCTCACACTTGTTTGCGTGTGGGTGCTTGCGCCTGATCACACGTGAACGTGCTGTTGCGTAGCGCATGCTCAGGTGTTGCTCGCCAATGGTAGAGGGGGGTAGCGAGCTTGCAATAGGCGTCGATGGTCACTGTTGTCCAACGAGCTAACTGTGGTGGCAGCGATGTAGCGAGCAAAGATGCCGGTCAAACGACATCGAGCATAGGGGCAAGGAGGGCAGAGGACGTCGGGTGGCAAAGCAAGAGCAATAAGGATAAAGAAAAAAAACGAGATTTTTCTTTAATATTCGAATAACTAAGTATTAAGGATTCTCACCTAAAACTACCCTCACCTTATGCTTCACCAGAATATCGATCTCTTCACCCGAATCTTGACTATGAAAAAACTCAAACGTGATTTCATTAATCAATAATCACCTTTTAATATAATGTTGGGCGACCTCTTTATATAAAGAGATTCCATCAAGAAATTTAAAAATATAATACTAAATATAAAGAATAAAGTGTCAAATAAATCTAAATAAATATGAAATTAATTCTATTATAATAAAATAAAATCAGCTTAATTATAACGAGTCTTCAAATCTCTCTAATCTTTTTTGAATCAAATAAAATCAAATCAAATCTGCATAAAGCTAATATAAAAATCTCTAATTAGTCTTAATTAATTTAAATTTTGATTCAGCATCGTGTCCTCACAACTACTATTCTATAAAATTTACCTTTAAATTTAAGTAAATTTTTTTTATTATACAACACGCCAAATACATTCCTCTATTTTATACATCTTACATGGATTCTACTGATAATATCACCATCAATTTTGCAATTAATTTATATGATTGATCTCAAGTATCTAAATTATTCACTTTTCTTGATAACTTAATCGCCAATTGTCATCTTTTCAATATAAGTGCTTTTATCTTAACTAAATTTATACTTCATATATTTAATTTTTGATCCGCTAAAATAAAAACCTTTAGATTCTAAGGTATTCCTTTATACTCACGTTTCGTCTTACTGTTATTATTAATCTTATCAACAAGAAGAATATCATCTGCGAAAATTAAACACTAAAATTTTTTTTTTGAATATATCCAATTAGGACCTCCATAACTAATGCAAAGCGAAATCGATTTAAAGCTAGGCCTTAGTGTAATCCAACTGTAATAGAAAATTCCTTAGTCAACAATTAACCACTTCTAAGAGGCCAACAAGGATAATCATTAGGTTGCTCTTCAAATTTCTGTAGTTGATTCCATTTGTCATCCAAAACAAAGTACATACGGGCCAAAGAATTGCTGTACTTTTCAATCTGTGGCAGCTTCAATGCAAAAGCCATGTAATATTCAAATAAATCTCTGAACACACCAAACATTATGTCTTTAGGATGTTATCCTATCCATACATATCAAGAGCATACCAAAAGTTTCAATTTTTTGAGCTAGCAAAGATTTAATATATGAGAAAGGCATCTAGGTAGGCAGAGGTTGTGAGGGGAGAAAGACACAGACTTACTTAATTGCCTGGCCAATTTTGTGATACGCCACCCCTGGTGCACATATTGATATTGCTTTGTACAAACATTCCCTAGTCACCTGAGGTACAATGTTTTCAATCAAACAAATGAATTGAATATGGCATCTTAACAGAATCGATTGAATATAATCAAAACTGAAAGAAAAATAAAAAATACAGATAGGTCCAAAGAATGCTAATATAACAACTGTCATAATCACTTGATATACAGACCGTGTACATCATTGACATGATGCACAGGAGGCAAACCTTTAACTCTAGCAGTTAACCTTCTAGGTAAGTTTAGCAATCTTGAAAGGCAATGTTTCAGAAGGATGATAAATAGTCATCCACTACTAAAATCTAGGGGTTGTCATACTGGAAGACATGCTAATGGAATTTTGCCTTTCATAATATTTGTTTTAGCAATCTCGAAAGGCATTTTGCCTTTCATCATATTTGTACATTGAACAAGTGCATGTCTCCTCTTTCCCCTTTTAAAGAAGAAAAGCACCTGGAGCACTTTAAACTAAGAATGAGCAGAACAAGCAAGTATTTATATAAATGTTAAACTCAAAACCTACTATGATTTCCCAGTTTAGAGTAAAGAAAGAAACAGGTAACCCCGAAAAAATGGCTTGCCAAGAAATATAACATGAAGTTTAAACAGATTTTTGAGAATGTGGCTAACTCTTACATGAGAATGATGGTTAACTAAAACTAAAAAAATATTAGGGTAACTTGCACCGACTCTTGAGGTTGGAGAGATAATATAAACTGGTCTCAACTTATAAATTTTTACAAAAGAAGTCCCTTAGGTAGTATAATCATAAGCAAATGAGCCTCCTAGGTTGGTTTTCGCTTTTTCTATGACCATTTTTTTATAAAAACCAACAATATTGACAGAACATTCACAAAATATGTTGTAAAGTAATTTCTTAAAAACAAAATTTCCGGAGACCTATTTGCAATATGTATCCAACCTCAAAAGCTTGATATAATTCATCCAAAAAATATATATTTCATAATTATAAATTTATTCAAAAGGAATAATTTCAAAATTTTAAATAAAATATATTAACTTTTAAATAAAAAATATTTAAACCAAGTTAACTGAGTATTAAAATTAAAAATATAATATTTCAAAATAAAATTTAAAATTTCTGCTTAACGTAGTAAAGGATAAAATTTAGCATTGCACTTCATATTTTTACCTGAACCAATTGCTTTGCTGCATCATCAACATTGCCACAGAGAAAAGTTGCTGAGGTATCACCATGATAACCCTAGAATTAGAATGCATCCACAATAAAAAGCAAATAAAGTTACGAATTGTTGTTGTACAAAAGCAACTTTAAGCTTCAAATTTTGAAAAATATAAGAGGTTTTATTCAAATATTAAGAAACAAAATAAAAGACCCAACATCAACAAATTTTATATATGAATAAAAAGCAAGAAAGCAAAATTAGGAAGAATCACATATTTCAATGAAGGATGCTTCAACAAAAAAAAAAGAGCATCTATTTATTGACATTAAGTAGTCAAACATATAAAATACATTAGAAACTAAATAATCATATATATATATATATATATATATATATCATAATAAATGATATGCAATTTGCTATTTTTATTTGGGGTAATTCCATTCAGGCTCCTGAGACATAGCCCAAATTCTGCACAGGTTCACAAAAATAAAAACATATCATCAGAGTCCTTCTTGCATAAAAGATTTTTTCACGCAAATCCTTTTTAACAGATTCTGCTAAGTTTGACCATTAAATTGTCATTTTAAAAATATTTAAAATACATATTTAATTATTATAAAAATATTTAAGTATTTTTAATTACTATTCTAACCTCAACTTATTATTTTTTTTATATTTTATTCTATAATAGTAATTTTTAATATTTACACATATTTTTAAATTTTTTAAAATAATGAAATCTGTCAAAAGGACCAATTTGGAAAAATATTTTAGCAAGAAGGATTCAAACAATATGTTTACATTTTTGTAGAGTTACGTAAAATTATAGATATACCTCAGGGGCTTGAATGAAATTACCCTTTTTTATTTTTATAATGCTAGACAATAATGATGGACAAATAAGTAAAACCCAGATATAATAATTTTAAGTATCTAATTATATTCATTGATGTGACTGAGAGTATTACAAATAGAATTTATGATACGTAACTTAAAAAGAGAAGTGCATATGGAGATAATTTTTTTTTTTTGATCAAAAGCATATGGAGATAAGTCTAATGAAAGAATATTGTGAACATTCAATATTGGGTGAATGCTATTAGCAAGAACCAAATATGATGGATTAAGCAGAGGCATACATCTGATGTATCTTGTGATAGAAAAATCTCACTCAAGTTAAAAGGTAAAATTTATAAGAAAATAGTAAAACTAGTGATGCTATATGTGTTGGTTCCTTCCTTGTGATAATAATAGATTTTGATATTTAGCAAAATGTTTAAATTAATTTGTATTAATAAAACTATTTAGTACTTTTTATCACAGTATTATTCAAAAATTTATACATCATTAGTGATGGATAATAGGACGTGCATTTGTACCTCATCAATCAAGCCAGGATTGAGGTCGAATCAAGTTGTGAAATAATGAAAGATTAAGCGGAGTAAATTTATTTGTTAATTTTAATCTGTATCATTGTATCTTCTATTTTTCTCAAAGGAGATTTATTATGAGGTTGATCTTGGATGCTAGAATAGGTTGGATATGAGTTTAAGCACTTAAGATTTCTTATATGTTAGTTAGATAACTTTAAAATCGATTAAAAATTGAAATTGACTTATGTGTTAGCTAGCAGTAGTGAGGTCGACCTCCAGACCTCAGGCTCTACTAGCTCCATGGTGATTAGGAATTGGCTGGAGGGCGACCTGCAGTAGCGAGGTTGATCTAGGTCAACCTTAGTAGCGAGGTTGACCTAGCAATAAGGGTAAGATAGTTTGGCCTTTTGGGGATATTTTTCTAGATTGACCTCAGTAATGAGGTCGATTTAAGGTCAATCTTGGACTTTACCGTTGGCCTATTTTGAATACTAAACAATTAGTTGGAGGTCGACCTAAGGTCAACCTCCTGGTGTATTCCAGCCAAATTTTCTAGTCATTGGAGCCTTCACTATATAAGTCATTATAGGTTTGAAGTAGCCTTAATTGAAGATAAGCTTCAAGAGAATTAACTTAGATGGTTTGGATAAATAAATTGAAGGACGATAGAAGCTTTGATAAGAAACTACAAGGAGAATTGGGTATTGAATTTTGCCTATATAAAAAAGGAAGAAAACCAAAAAATGTATGGCAAAAAACTAAAAGAAATTATTTTGCATACTTAAAACTAATGAGTTGTTGTTTGATAAAGTACAATAAAAATAAAATATTCATGTAGATGAGCCCACCTGGCAGAATAAAAGCCTGATTGTTGTTATTGTATTCAATGTTGGGTGCATTTGTTTAATCATGTTAACTTTAAATGATCATATTTTTATCTTGATATTGAGATAGGATGTCCAAAAAGTCAATTTTTAACTTAGGATGCGAGTAGGAAGTGAAACAATTATTTTTCATCTTGGGATGTATGTAGGAAGTGAAATAAAATTAGTTTTTATTTTGAAGTAGGTTGTGAAATACAATTACTTTTAATTTTGACTTGTGTAAGATATGACCTAGCAAGTTAATTTTACTCTGGTTAATGCTAACCTAGTAAAAGAAACAAGCCCGTGTTTAACACAAGCAACTGAGGGCTATCTACAAAAAATCATAAGTGCCCACAACTATCCTTTGATGTGTCCTTTTTGATTTAAGAAAAAACAAATTTGCTAAGCCTTCTGAAGACTAAGACTAATTTACTTAAAGATACTCCAGATCAACAGAATAGCTTCATCCAACAATATCAATATGAGGAAAAGAGCAGTAACATATAAAACAAAATGACTTACATTTAGGTAGACAGTAACATCTATATTGATGATATCACCATCCTGCTACCCATATCGTACAGGAATTCAATCACCAGTAAGGTACATGATGAAGATACGGGACAATAGAAAAGGATGAAAGTTCTAGATGCACCTCGAGTTCACGTGAATCAGGAATTCCATGGCAAATGCATTCATTTACTGAAGTACAAACACTCTTAGGGAAACCGCCATAACCAAGAGGTGAAGGATATGCCCCATTATTTATAATCATCAGGTGAACTGCTTTGTCAATATCATCTGTTGTCAAACCTGGCTGCAAGAGAAAGCATATTTAAACAGATTGGCTATCAATAATTTTTGCTACAGTAGTAAGTTCTTCCTAATGCAATGCCCATAGTATTTTTAGTCTGATTTCATAGAAATACAAGGAAAATGTACAGTCTGAACTATCATTTTAAAAAACTCTGTTGTACACGATTAACAACGAAATAACAACACGATGTAATGAAATTAGATTTGCACATATACTTTATGATAATAAAGAATTTAACAGTTCTGATCCGAACTTTGTGACTATAAACATTAAATAATATAGAGGAAAGAAAATGAAAATGTGGACCTCAATTGTGAATGGTAAAAGAATGTTTTCTCCTTGAGATAAATGTTTATACGAAAGTAATCAATGATAAAAAAATTATGAAATTTTAGGACTTTCTAGAACTACTGCACATGATTCTGTCGCATCGTAAAACTAGAAACATTTAGTTGATTTGCCATTTGTTATTTTTTTAAATTTGGTTTTTAGGTTGTTTTCACTTCGCTTAATCTTCACTTGATACATGAATGATTTAAATCACATTTTTTAACAAAGGATACTAGCAATGATGGGGACTCAAAGTAAATAAATGTAGTAAACTGAATTATTCAATTATTTTCATGCCCTATAATCACACCCTTAAGTATCCAAGGACTAACAAAAAAACTAAAAAAGGTAAAGGGCCTCATTTTAATCAGAAAAAGGGTAAAAGGACTTAAATGACACCCTATAAATATAAAAAATGCCCTTTGCTCAATGGAAGGAATCCGGCTCTAAGGAAATTTACTTATGAACTCAAGAAGGAAACCAGCAGTAGAAGGCAACATAGTGCACATACAAACTGCTAGGGGTACGGTCCCAATTTAATAGTAGCAGCTGAAGTATGTGGCAAAGAGTCAATTTTGAGCCTCTTTTAGGGCTTGTTTAGTCCCAACATCACTTTAGTCATGTTAAAGGACAAAATAGTTCATTCATTATAAAAAAATTAAAAATAAAATAAATTAATTTTTATCACATCTTACACAATTTTAAATATAAAAAAAAATTCACTTTATTTTACATTATACATTATTTTCAGTATATCAATCAATTTTATTTCACACCTTATATAATTCTTAATATAACTAATGTTATCGCCCATTATACATATATCTCAAGGCAAGTCAACAATTTTCATGGAATGACCAAATTAATCTGTTTGCCAAACCTTTTAGTGCCGTGCACTAGTTGTTCAATGGGGTAGAAATAGGTGAAGAACTAAATTTTCAAAAAAATGAAACAAAGAGGCAATTTGTGAAATGCAGTACTAGTATGCCCATGCTACATAAAGATTTCAAATGCAATCAACAACAAAATGAGCTGCTCATGCATTTTTTTTAAACCATATGAACTACTTACTAATAGAAAGCCATAATTATATTTTACACCAAAAAACAATAATATAAACATTGGCATCATAAATAGACAACCAATTCAAAAGTTTTCAAACTCACCTTAACTAAAGTACCAGCATACTCCAAAACTTGAGCTGCAAGTCTTCCAGATGCCCGCATATATTCTATTCCTCTCTCATCATGTATCTCAGGGAGATGACATATGCCAGGCGCTTGACTAGACTTAACATAGGGTGGCTTGGGTATATGATCGGGAACATGAAGACGAGGAGATACTTTTCCAAGTTTCAAAGGCTTCCTATGGTTCCTTAACCATTCTGAATTCCTGATAATCAATAAAATTAAATGAGACATGATGCAGGAGGAAAAATTCCTAATTCAGAATTAAACAGATGAAAAATTGACACTTCCAAATATTCTGCCTTAGGGAAGCCTTAATATGCAAGCGAGATGTGGAGTTTTTGAACCACAAATGTCCTTGGGTTACATTTAAGAACCTCTATTTGCCAGGTACCACACCTAAGAAACTAACTTAATAATACTAATTAAGCAACAAACTTCACAAGCTAGTACAGTATCAACAATTGGGCCACCCTTCTCCCAGTGCAAGTATCAACATGTGATGCATATTTCTTATCAGCGCAATTGTTATACTAAAATGTAAGGGAAGGCATGCCTTCCACTAAATAACAGATCAGCCAAATTGCAGTATGTTCTTGTTGACAGCACCAATGCACGCCTTTTACCTGCAAGAATGAAAATAACATAAGCCATTTACTACTACTTTTCTAGCAAAAGAATAGACTATCAGCCAACATATTAACATGAAAGACAACGAAAGCTTGAGTCAACTAAGATGACAGGTTTCAATGCACCAATCAGACAGCAAGCAATATCTATAATTTAACCTATAAAAAGAAGTTAATAGAGGCTAAACAAGGCCACGAAGTCCACCTAAAGGACCTTCACCATCAAGTTCATAAATGGGCTCACAGATGATGCAGAACGAATGAGAAAGTAATATATGAATTTGAGATCAACAGTCTTAATGGCAAATTATCACAAATAAAGTGCAAATGTTTTTAGAAATAGAAATGTGATAAATCAAGAAAATAGGAGCTAATCCACCAGTTGGAGGAAAAATTAAGGGTCGCTTAAGGCGATAGACATAAGAAGGCAAGGCACAGGCACTTCAGACCATGACTTGTGCTTTTGTTGTTCTTGGAAGAAAGCATTTGAGGCTTGTCAACATCTAGCAAATGAGGCTATCGACAAAGCTGTGGACCATCTTGAGGAGTTCTCGTTTGTAGGTTCAAAAGATTTTCACGATGGCATATTGTACACCTTTCAATCATTAATTGAGGAATGCTTTGAAAAATCCAATTCTAAATTCTTTGATGGAAATGGAAGGACTAAAGAAATTCAGACTTAATGGGGAGTCATCGCACCATGATTCAGGGAACCTCTGATGTGTATGTATATAATTGAATGAAGAATTTTCACTTTCTAAATGATGTAAATAATGTCCTATAGACTGATTTTGATTACTTTCTTGTATCTTCAAGAATTGTGTGAATTTCATTGACGACGCTGATGCTAGACAGTCACGTACTAACCAAGGTTTTCATCGAGACTCAAAATGCTATTCAAAAGTTTTTGTATATATAGTCTCCCTAAGCGGCTTTTTGTTTCCAAATTTCATCCAACCCTACTAGAAAACTTGAAAGTTCCCCTCAGATGATGAGGGTGTTTTCCAATAAAAAACTAAAAGAAACAAAACGTTCCGCAACTCTACTGTGTCTTCATCGAAGACACTCCTTTTAAAGGATGAAATATGTCAAATAAGCAGTTTGAGATGTTAGAAGGAATGTTGAGCGAAGGGCCGCTCATGAAGGTCGACCAAATCGCTCTCCTGAGAACTTTCACTGTGTATCCAGACAAAATTGTTAACTGGGATGCCTTTTTTTTAACATTTGAGTTTAAGTTTTAGAATTTTACAGTGTGTTTCGTACATGGTTGGTTCCAAATTATGTCAGGATTCTATATTTCTAAAGGCATCAAGGATTCCATGTTTGATTGTTGGAAAAGCCAAGGAGATGAAAGTGATCTTAACATGAAGATCTTCGACCTTGATTATATGTATAGTACACAAGGAGATCAACGGTGTTTTTGTCTTTTTTTTGGAAATTCGATAGAGTGCTTGTGTCTTTAAGGGGACTCTTCCTCAGGATGCCAAAAATAGCTTCGTCCTATGCAGATTGGAGGGAAAAGTTCAACTTCGTAAAGAGTTTTGGCGACGAATACTTCCAACCCATTAGAGTATGTGTCAATAGATCACCATAATTCAGCGAAGCATTATTAGAGGCAAATATGCCGGTAATGAGTGTTGTCACTGGGGTGATTGAGGCTCCCAAGTCTAAAAGAGGGTGCAGAGTTGAGTACTAGTGCCCCTACCAGTCTGTAGAGGAACAATGAGGGTTGTAAAATACAGAAACCTTATGCAGTAGAGTCCTCAAACAAAGAGGAAATAAGATGTCAAGAAAAGACATGAGATCAAGGATTGCTGAATTAGAGAGCCCAAAGATAATTGAGGCAAGGAAGAAATGATCCCAAAGTTAGAGAAGACTTTCAGAAAACTTGGGAATTTCTTTAGAACGAACATCAAAAGCAAATCAAGTAATGGTTCTACAAGGAGGATGACCTACTTGAAGTAAGCCCGGACAAGCATTTTATATTCTTGGGAAAGAACATAGTCTCCCTTCTAAAGACAAAGGAGGAAATGTTCTTAAATCAAAGGTTTTTGAATGAATGCCTATCTTGGGATTCTAAGAGGAAGTCCTTGAAAAGGATTCATATTGAGCTACGAATCACTGAAGAATAAAGAGAATTGTTAGTGAAGCTCCCTGAAGAACGGAGCAAACTTGCTAATGTGGGAAGCTACTATGAAGATGGTCAATGACTTTAGTACCCCGGTCAAATGTGAAAGTAGTCTTAAACTTAGCAATTTTCAACTTGAGTGAAACTTGATGACAAACCTCGTTAAGGTAAGTCTTTGAACTAGTCTATCTTCTTTTCTAGAGGTTCTTTTCGTAATGTAATTTTGCATTGCAAGGACTATCAGCAAGGGCTTAATATTAGCTCACCTGAGACGAAAGCATGAAAAGAGCAGCAAAGAGTCAAATTGATTAAAAGGTGAGCTTGAACAAGAAAGGTCTCCATCGATCAAAGAACTTTCTAATGCGGAGCATCTTAGTACCAACTCGACAACATCTTATTGGGTTTGGGGACGATTTTCGACATCATCCTATTTATCTATTTATTTATTTTCAGCATTTTTTTTCATTATTATGACATGGGATTGCTATTTGCTTCTGTGAGGATGAATGAAATTCCACGTATATTCTCATGGTTTGGTGAATGTCAGTTGATTATAAATGAGCTTAAATAATAAAAAAATGTAACTTTGGGTTTTGGAGATTTTAGGGGTCATAGTTATTTTGATAGGCCAAAAAACCTATGAGTGTAAAATATGGCCCAACCCCCCTATTTTTCTCCTTCATTGGATCATCTTTATTCCAAATGGAGGCATGTGATTCATAAGTGCAAATTGAGGTGGAGATCAAGGTAGTAAACTTGGATGGCTAGGCTTACTTGGCATTCTACTTAAATCAAGTACGATTAAGGCCTTTTCTTTGGTTGAGTTCCTCTAATCGAGAGCTACCGGGAGTGATTCCCAAAGGAGGATGTCGCCCCGCCACCCTCCCTTCCTTGTCGCTCTTTGCCACTGATGCTAGTAGATGTTGCAGTAGTCGCTCGCCAGCATCCACCTCCCAGCTGATGCTACTAAGGAAACCTGGGTCGACACCTAGGTTCAGGAGAGCATCATCGCCCCACTCCCTTCTTCTACTACCGCTATCAAGGATTGCCCCGTCATCGTTGCCAGCAGTAGATGCCGATGTCACCGTCCTTGTTGCCGTCACCGACAAGACCTGGGTGCAAATCCCAGGCCGAGGACACTATCATCCTCTCCTTCCCTTTACCGATGCCTCTGTAAAGCCAGCAGCCGCTAGCACCACTATCGTCTCCTCCGACTGATCGTCACGAGGGATCCATAGGTTGGTGCAACACCGACCCAGCTAATCAATGCGATGCCAATCGTTCCCTACAAGATATCCATCGACATTGCTATGGTTCATCGATTCGATTTACCTTGATATCTCTAGCCTCAATCCTCCACCGATTTCATCCCATTGTAGTTATTTTACCCATTTACCTTACCATGCATGGTGTATATTATCATCTCGTTACTCCTATTGCTAGCTATTTTGTTGTCCCATTATTGCTAACTTGAAGTTCATTTGGTTATTGTAAATGTTGGGTGTTAAATCATGTATTGAATTGTTATAAGCTATTGATCCCAACTCTATATGATTTATAGCTAATCTATTCTAGCAACTTATGATTTATTTTTCTTGAGAATTTATCTTAATTACCATCTAATTGAATGTTGTCATAATTGATTCGACAAGTTTTACGCTGGCTGTGGACTGCCTAACGCAACCCTCCGCGTTTCTCATCCGGGACTTGGGACCCGACAACGGCGCGTTGGAAGATATGACTGGACATATCCAAGATGAAGTGCCTTGGTGTATGCTCTTCGCAGATGATATTGTCCTTGTTGAGAACACTAAAGAGGGAGCTAAAGCGAAACTAGAGCTTTGGAGGAATTTTCATCTCAGTAGATCAAAAACTGAATATATGGAGTTCACATTTAGTCAAGAAAGAAATACTTATATTGGAGATGTGACAATTGGTGATCAAATTGTCAAGAAGAGTGAGCGCTTTAGATACCTTGGATCAATTATACAAAATGATGGCGAAATAGATAATGATGGCGAAATAGATAATGATGTTATTAGCAGGATTCAAGCAGGATGGGTAAAATGGAGAAATGCTTCTGGTGTGTTGTGCGATAGAAAAATCCCATCTAGAATCAAGGGTAAATTTTATAAAACTGTAGTAAGACCAGCGATGATATATGGTGCAGAATACTGGCCTGCAAAGAGGAAACATACAAATAAAATAAATATTGCAGAAATGAGGATGTTAAAGTGGATGTGTAGATATACACGAAAGGATAGAATGAGAAATGAGTATATCCGAAAGAAAGTTGGTGTTACACCAATTGAGGATAAACTTAGAGAAAGTCGGCTTAGATGGTTTGGACATTTAAATCGTAGGCCGATTGAAGCTCCAGTTAGAAAAATTGAGTTATTGGATTTTGCCCATGTACAAAGAGGAAAAGGAAGACCAAAGAAGACATGACAAGAAACTATAAGAAGTGATCTTAGTTACTTAGACTTAGATAAGAATTTGGTAACTGATAAGGCGCAATGGAAACAAAGAATTCATGTAGCCGACCCCACCTAGTGGGATTAAGGCTTGGTTGTTGTTGTTGTTGTACTATCTAATTGAATGTTCTAAATTGTATGTAATTTCTTTGTCTTAACTATGTATGTGAGGGTGGCTTAGGACTCAATTTCCATCCCAAATCCTTACTAGAGAGCAACTACATAATAGTTTAATTTAAATCATCCATTGACCATTTGGGTTCTTACGCATTATGCATTTAGGATAGCTCATCCCAATTTACCTTACATCACTTTCCTTTAATCCTAAAGTTAGGTCTTCCCTCTATAGGCAATTAAAGTGGGGATGGAGCTCACCTTTTTGCAGAAAAGAAATTGTTGAGCCAGAGGAATTAAAGTTGATCAATCCTACTGAAGCGTTGAACATCAACGATGTCGAGTTTAACTACTGCCTTGATGTATTTGATAAATATTAAAATTTGTATATGGCTCCATGAATGATCCTTCTAATGAATAAAGTTATAATTCGAACTTATGCCTTTCAAGTGTTGTGTATTGTTATAGACTTTAATCATCCTTCATGCCAATCTTCATTCATTTTTAGGATATATTTGTATGATGCACATTTAAGTTGTTTACTTTATATGCAATTCTATTTTCAACGGCTTCACTTGTGAGATATGGGTCTATCAGTTGATCTTTCTTTATGTATGTGTTAAACGATTGAGGGACATAGGGGTTTCAACAAAAAATTTTTGGCAACTATTGAGATGGGAGCTGCTAGTGCATTTGAAGCCTTTAGCTCTAAAAGATCAGGGAAAATGTGTATTTCAACCAGATCAGAATTCAATAGGGTAATAACATCGTTTAAGGGAAACCTAGCATTACAATTTTATCATTTCACAACATTGAGATCTTGCACCACCTAGCGATTTGCTTCAGTATTCTGGCATCGCACCTAGAGGCGGGCCTCTTTCTCCCTTTCCAAGATGTGTTTTAAGCATTTTCTTCACCTATAGTATTGTCCATACACAATTGCTGGCAAGTTTAGTGGAGAAAATCAACACATTCGTCAAATTTCTTCAACAAAAAAGGATAGAATAGAGCACTGAATTGTTCCATGCTACTTTTAGCTTCGTTGAGGCTGGTGGACTCCCTAGCTTCCTAATTATGAAAGAATGTCACAAGGAAGTCTTCATTCGGGAAAGGTACGGGACCATCGACTAAAGAGAAAAGTTCTTCTCTAGTTTGGACTACAATGAGGTTGTACCTTTTAAAGTTATCGCAGATGGTTTGGCGAGGCGCGACTAGAAGAGGAACACCTTTGTATCAATTGTTCAAAATGTTAATCAAGGAGATGATCAATGTTGTGAGTACCTAAAATTGGTCCAGCATGAAACAACGCCAAGAAGCCTGTAAATCTCTATGGTCTTTTTATTTTTTTCTTTTGCTAGTTTCTATATGACATTTTCCTCATGACTATTTGAAACATAGTGCAAACGGTAAGGTTTAGGTATGAGTGTAAAAGGAGGTGAATAGATATTAATTAAAATTTAATTTATAATAATTATAATATAATTAACTCACTAAAGTTAGTAATAATATGAATAATGAATATGTGAAAGTAATAATAAAAAAAAGTAAATAAAATCACATACACAAAAAATACAAGAATTTAACGAAGTTCGATACTTTATCGTATCTGCGTCATCGGCCATATGACAAACCAACCAACTATCTACTAAGTCACTCCTTTGATCTTAGGCGAAGATGCCTGTACAAACCAAAAGTAACAAAATATTAAACTAACTAAAAGC
Organism: Apostasia ramifera; assembly: GCA_019297695.1. Classification (NCBI taxonomy): domain Eukaryota; kingdom Viridiplantae; phylum Streptophyta; class Magnoliopsida; order Asparagales; family Orchidaceae; genus Apostasia; species Apostasia ramifera. Next base: position 102,939 of record JAEMOT010002833.1, on the reverse strand, counting down.
CTTCTCCACTAATTACAAGTGAGAAAACAATCAAATCAAAACCGTTAAAATGATTATACAATACGAGCAAATAAACTAATCTCTCCTTCTTAGGATTGAATTCTTGAAGCACTAGAGGAGAGGGATCACAAATGAGCATCTTGAACACTTAATCTCCACTAATCACCTTTAATTCGCCCTTAATTAATTTTTGATTATTCGCTCTAAAGGAATTAAATATCAGCAAGAGGGGTCCAATTATGAGCTTAGAAGATCATCAATAGACCCCCAAATTTCTCAACTATTTATATAGAAAAGACCTCCAATAGCTAATAAAAACTGGCCCAAAATTGCCTTTGATTGATCAGTTGATCGATCACATAGCTACCGTTGGAAACTTAATACTACATTTCAGATAACTTTGATCGGTTAACTGATCGATCAAAGAACCAATCAGCCAAACTTCACTCTGTCGATCAAAGTTAATCAATCACTTGATCAATCAAACAAAGATATTTCTGAAAAGCTCATTTCGATTAGATCATAATGCCTAATCGATCATAGATTTCTCAATCGATCACTTGATAGATCATGAGATCGATTAATGGCTAATAGTTGTTTCCACTGATTCTCACACAGGTTGGTTCAGATCATTTTTAATCAATTTAAACTCAATCTAACCAACCTATAATAATGTCCTAAGTGCTCATAATATGATCCACCTATCTCCTAGCACCCTAAGGATAATCTTCTAATAATTCTACATATATTACAATAATAAATAATAAAAAAATCTTCAATTAAGCTTCTTCTTTATATTAAAGGCTTGTTCATTAATCTTAATTTCTACATTACTTCTCAAGCTAAGCATGGTTCTACTCCCAAGATTTTCTATTTTAACCATGATGTGGAGCGGCAAGTTAGCAATAAAGCTTCAAGCCTACACACATTAAACTCGATAAAAGGATTAATGACCAACTAACTTAAACATAATGACAAACATCAAAACATATGATTATATCATAATCACAATGGATGAACTAACACAAGTGACCAGATAGAGTGATTTCAGACAATTGAAGAGGAAGCTTTGAAGGCTAGACAATATTTTGGAGGGTTCTATTGCATTCTCTTTGACTCCCTTGCAATATACGTTGTTATACTCACAGACAATTAATGTTACCTGGGTTCGAGCAGGTTCCTCAAGCTCTAGGGATGATGATCCATACGCCTCCATCCTAACTGGCACCGAAAGGCAACAATTTGGGAATGAGTTGTTCGTTGCATTCATCGATTTTTTTCCTTAGAAGGCATCATTGTAAGTTATTGATCGACACTCATCAAGATACTTAAGTGAGCATTTCCCATTAAAAATCATGTTAACACTATGCAATTTCTATACTATGAGAGCGACAAAGGTATTTGTAGTGGAACAAGATACGCTCATCAATTAGCCTACAAATGTCATTGAACATGTAGGTAAGTCTTGCATTACCTCTATTTTCTTAAAGTGGTCAGACACTAGTTCTTCACATGTCCTTCTGTAGTCTAACATTATGGATAATGCACTACGTTTAACCCACAACACCATCGACATTATAGTCGCCCGTCTTCATGAAAGAGAGGCCAAATTGATTAAGAGCACCATAATGCAAAGGGAATTTGTAGGATAGTACTATCAGTTTAAGGCCGATTCTATCCAGGACAAACATTGTCTCATAAATGAGCTTGATTCCCTTAGGAGATCTTACTCTGATCTAGAGCATGAAAGAGCAAATTTGGTAGCTAACCTTAGTCATGTCGAGCACAGGAAGAGGGACTTGATGATTACTGTCAAGCATACAGAGAATGACAACAATGTTAATGAGGTCATTGATCATCAGCAAAGAGAAATCAAAGAGGAACATAGCACTATACAAGTGCAGACATCTCAATTTCCACTTTCTACAAACAATCAGTAGGTTTTGATACAAGACAACCCACATCTTAAGGTAGAATAAGGCAGTTTGAGGAAACCTTACTGGAAGTTGGGCTTCATGGGGCACTATTTACGTAAAGAAATCCCTACTTCAAACTGGGTCGGCTCCAGTGTGTTTTTTGTGGTTGGCTTAGCTCAGCCTTATATCCGCGAATCTAGGGAATTAGAGGTTATTCATCTTTTAGAAAAATAGAAGAAGCTAATGATGTCCTTCTATGTCAAAGAAAAAAATATAAGCATCAATTTGTCTCCTGAAATCTATAATCAATATCATCATACTTAACACTTAAACACCTTCATTCTGTAGGGCAAGAAAACATTCATGCATCTCCATCTATGCCAAAAAGGATAAATCAAGGAAGGAAACTGAAAACATTCATCTGCGGATATCTAAAATGAAATCCATGGTATTCCTTCATTGAATATGTATACCGGCTCGAAGTGTTTCTAGATATTATGAAATCACAAAAACCATTACTGCTTGTTAGCACTCCAATCTCACATCGCATAACTTCAAAAACTTGTCCATCGGTTGCGCATTAAGATTTTCGGTGGCAGATATCCAGAATACAGTCTCAAAATAATACAAACAAAATCTGTTCGGAACTTACCCGAATCCAAGCCGAGAAGTTGGCTTAGAGGTCTCGAAGAGTGGGGAAGACGATCGCCGAAGAAGGAGCGGAAGAGGCGATGCTGGACCGGCAAAGTTGGAGACATCGCAAGAACAGACGCGCCGAGAAACTGTTCTCTCCTTATCCTCGCGAAATGAAGATGTTCGCCTGTGGCGGTTCAAATTAAGGAAACTCGAAACTGCTCAGAGTAAAATTAAGCTGAAGATCTTTTTTTGGTAAATATCATATAGGTCTCTAAAGTTATATGACAATTCAAATAAGTATATAACTTTTAAAAGCAAACATTTCTGACTTTTACATCATATAAAAATGAGTGAAAATGAAATATGAATAATAAAATTAACATGTTAATAATAGATGTAGAAAAATTTTATTTGTAATACAAAATAAACTAGGAATTTTTCAAAAATATTTTAAAAAATATAAAGTGTAATTAAAAATTAATTATAGTAATGAGAGAGAAAATAAAATGAGAGAGAAGCTAAAAAATTTTAAATAATATTTATATTCTTATAAAATTTAGAATATAAGATGATATTATTAAATGAAAATATAATATTTAAAATTTTGTGGAATGCCTTTGTAAATATTTTTTTCCCATTTCCCTCTGCTCTTTCTCTCTCACGTGGCAATCCGCCTTTGCCATCCTCGCCAACGGCCGGCGGGCGGCGATCTCCTCCTCGCCATCCTTGGATTCATCCCATCCCTTTCGTCTGGAGAATCCCGAAAAGAGAGAGAGAGATGAGGAGGCGCTAATGCGATGATTAGATATTAGAGGGGAAAGAAGACGGAGGAGACCGGCCCCATTCATGAGCTCTGCAGCAAAACCCTCTGGAATCTGGCTCAACATGGTCTTGACCAATGGCATCTGGCTCGGCGACAATCCGATGCAATATTAATTCTCCCTCGCTCTTCCTCGCCAAGCTCCTTCGTCTCCCTCACCACTTGCGCGCCGCCTCTCTCCTCCGCACATTTCGGTAACCTCGCATCATCCTCCAGATCTTCGCGTCTCTCTCTCTCTCTCTCTCTGTGTCTATCTATATATCTATCTCGATCTGTCGGTTGACGACTGGAGTGGTTGCCGAGGGAGGAGAAGATCAGCGGCAAGCTGGTGGTGGCGGCCGGGATAGCGCTTTCTGTGTTGAGAGAAAGGAAACTCGAAAACTGCTACATTGAGATTCTTGCAGCAAGTGAGAAAGAAGGAAGGCATTTTTCTTACGAAGAAAAACAAAAACAGAAGGCTAAAATGAATATTTTAAAAAATAATAAAAATAAAAATAAAAAATTAATTTGATAATTATATTAAAAATTAGGAACATAAATATTAAAAAATTTAAATCATAAATTTGAATAATATTGCATCTTAAATTTAAAGATGAATGTAATTTATTCTAATTAAAACCATTAAACACTCTCATTGGCCCTAAAAATTTGACAGAAATTACCTAAAAAGTTAAGCTGAAATATTTAAATTAATTTTAAGAGATTAGTTTGAAAAATCTAACAAAATTATGAAGCTATTTCGTTTTATTTTTAATCTCAAAACTTATATGATATTTATCTTTTTTAAATAGTTAGTTTTGAGCTGAGATTGATATAAAGAATTAATTACACTTGCATTTTCAATATAAATTGTAAATGTAAAAAATAATATGCATCTAATAACGTGACGAAAAACATTTACTCTATTAGGGCGGTTAACTGCGGAGTTCTTTTTTTTTAGAGTTAACCGTGAAGACTTTTTTATTTTTATTTTTTGAAGAAAGTGAAGTTCTGAATATATGATCATTGTGTACCAAGTCTCAGAATTCAAATAAATGAGAAATATATAAAAGCTTGTTTTTTTGAAATGTACATAAAAGCATGTTGAGGAAAGGATTTTTCTCGACAAATATTGTCATGCAAAAATCTTCGATTTTGCTTGAATTAGTTAGATTGAACAGTTGTGGTAAGTGAATCATATCATTTGTTTACTTGCAAACGATGGCACCAGTGAATCCCACAAAAGACGCCACTTGTCGATGAAGCAGATGAAGCGATAGATGAACGAACGATTTAGTTAACCTTACTAGACAGTCTAACCCCCACAACGAATTGTCTAGTTTGCCTAACCAAATGATTTGATATGCTTTACCCAATGACTCAATCTATTTTACTATATGAGTAGGTATACATATGCCAACAGTAAGTATTCAGCTAGAAAAAATGATGTAGGTATATGTGATACTTATCTAATCTCAAGTTACACAAACTTTTTTGAATAAATATCTATTATTGATACGTATATGCTTACTCATATAATAGAGTAGATTTGATCATTTCATTAAACCAACTAAACGATCTGACCATCTTTCGCTCTGTTCAATCAGTCCTGCTCAAATGTTTGTTGTGGGATTGGACGATCTGCTAAGGCCAACTAAATCGTCCATCTCTAAAAAAAAAGAGGGTCAATTTTCTTTACTCCAATTAGTAGTTATTTGGTTCATTATCTTGACATTATATCATGTAATTTAGATATCATGACATATAGATATCATCTTTTAATTAATAATTCTGTAATCTTATAAAAAATTATTTATAGATGTCATTAAATCAAATAATTATTTTTTCTAAATAACATAGCATAACACTAAGATAATATTAAATTAAATGCCCTCTAAATCAACTTATTTTTTTTCTTTCCATCTGACTTACAAGCTAGAAGAAATCCTGAAAATATCAAATTTTTTCAGTGACCCTGGGAATGGATAGGATTAGAGCAGGAGTAGAGTTATAGCCAACTAACTTTATTTTGAGTTTCTGCTTTTCAAATTTAAATCAAATATGATTCAAATTAAGCTACAACCATTCAAGTACAGTTTTGTATAATAGACAAAAATATATTTAATGCATTACAATTACGATCAATAATATCATTAATCTGACAAATATATATATATATATATATATATATATATAACTTAATTTTCTCAAAATTATTCTTTATGATCTATAAAATATACGTTAATTATTATAAGGGATAATTACCTACATACCACACAATTTAGTTTTATTTATGCCTTATCTATCTATTCTTATTTAATTACGCTATATACACTCAACACATTATAAAATCTTACATACACACATTTTAACTTATTTCTATTATAATGAGTAATCATAATTTTTCAATAACCTAACTATAATTAAATTACAAAAAATCTGAGCCGTTCATTATATTATTTTAAAAATATTTATATATATTTTGAGTGAAAATCCTAAAACCTTAATGTTTAGGTGGCGATAAAGGAAGAAGACATCCGTGATGTGAATTGATTTTAGGACAAACCAGCGCTTTAGTGTGATATTGAGGAAGAGAAAAATATATACCATTAAGAGTAAAAATATAATTTACTAACAAAATATTTTTTTTTCAAATAAATTTTAATTAAGTTTTAACTCAAATGTATGTATGTAAAATTTTATAATATTTTGAATATGCATAGTATAATTAATTAAAAATAGATGGATAAGACATAAATAAAACTAAATTTTGTGGCATATAAGTAATTATTTCTTATTATAAATATATTTTATTCCAATAAAAACTAATATTCCAATAAAAACTAATATTTCAAAATATGAATTTATTTTAAAAATTTGAGCAAATTTTGAGCGTGCATCGCATTTTGAGCGAAATTTACATCTCTACACATATAGCATGAATAGCTCCATTCGCTCAGATAATTTCCAGTTGAACGAGCTGTTTAGCATTGATATTAGGTTTAAAAATACAACCAATCATATCCTCCAATGACCTTATACATGCGCCAGCATACCAGTGGAAGATTATTTCATTAGTTTCAAAATTAGCCATGAGACCTCATTTAATTCAAACTTCTAAAAATCAACTTTATTTCACATAAAACACAAATACAAATATTAAAATTAATTTTATTTTATATCTTACATATTTTTTAATAATAAAATAAATTTATTTTCTATTAAATTTAAAAAATAATTTTTTTTTCTTATAAACAAACTTAAACAGTGACAAAATTCTCATTTAAAGAAAAAAAAAACCTAACACAAGAACTTAAAACTAATAAATTATAATTTAAAAATAATTTTATAACAGTGCATTCAATTTTAACACCAAGATAGTTGGGGTCTTCAAGTTGGAGTTTTGAGGCCTTTGGCGCTGATGCCCTGATGGCATGTTTACTAGCTATCCAATAAAAACTTATTTTTGGGATCATTTAAATTTTTTCAAAAGAAAATTTATTTTGATAATATAATGTTAAATAAAATTAATTTATTATTAAAAAATGCTTACAAAGGAGAAAATATTTTAATACAAATCTTCAAGCATTAAATGCTTGTGCCTATCATACTTTAATAAAGCTCTTACACATTTTCCTGAATGAACTTATTGAGGTGGATACATCATATAAATTTCACATGAGTAATGCAATACATTTACCATAAATAACTCTAAAAATTAAAGCCAATTAGAATTTTCTATGACATTATTGTCACATAAAAATTCTACTTTGGTTCAAAGTTTGAGATCGTTTATGAGAGGCTCGGAGCATTTCTCATCTCAGATTATTGTACAACAAAGGTTCAGCACAAACTGGCTCAATGTAAAGATGAGAGTAGTGAACTTGTATACGAGCTGCCATAAACATAAAGCTCATAATCTTGAGGTATGTTGGCTGAAAGCAGGATCGATGCAAACCACCACCTGCAGTAAAATTCGAAACATGTGCAACAATATGGTATGGGTTAAACCAAAGTTGAATAAGGGAGCGTTTAGTTCAATATTATCTTAATGTTACGTCTGTTATATAGAGAATAATTATTTGATTTGACGATATTTTAAGATAATTTTTAAAAAAAATTATAAAATTGCAAATCAAAAGATAACATCTAGTGTTATGATGTCTAAATAATATAATATAGCATCAAGATAATATAGAACCGAACATCAACTAAATAAGCACTGAATAATGCAATAACTTTTGCAATTTTTCCTGCCAGTTTTTGCTTATACCTTGCCAAGGCTTTGGCCAGAGTGCAGATATTCGACTGCATCAGCTACGGAAGCTAGACCCAAGAATCTCTTTGGATCTACAGCAACCTACCATGAGAATCGAACATACTTAAGAAGAAAACAAAAAGTGCTATGTAGCCTAATAATTGATCAATAAATTAAACAATCATAGTTTAGTGCTTTAATTTACTACATTATCTAGTGGATTAAAATGTAATCTACTGAATTATCCAATGGATTAAGACCCTAATCCATGATTGGTCAGCTACTGGGGCTTTGAAACTCTAAGAAAAGATAAACAACAGATGCGGATTAGCCTAAAAACCAGGGTTGTTGAATAGAAGCAAAGAATAGTGAGCAAGTCATAGCTGATGAAAATAAGGACCGGCATAATGACCAGCATTATGAAAGGAACTTCATAATAGTCTTGAATTGCAATAGTAATCGTAATTTTGAAAGAATTACATGTCTAACAGCAAAGAAAGAGCTAAGTTGCCATAGTGATTTAACTAGGGATACTACTAAATTTTGATCCTCATAAAAAAAAGGAATAATCCTAGCAGCGAACCATTTTGGTAATTAGATTTTTTTTTTGATACAAGTCAATTAGAAATTTTACAAGTGTACATAACGATAAATGTCCTTCATTTTATCTTTAATAGTATAAATTCTTTTTCAAGGAAAATTTGCATGTGTGCAAGAGCGGTACAAATTTTCTGCTACTTATCAACAAACTATTACTAAGGCACGTTAGATAATGTCTTCTTGTTGTTTTAAAAATGATATATTCTTTGGCCTTGTTTGGCACCATGAAAAAAATCAAATCTAATATTTTATTGATATTTTAAATTTATCACAAATTTCAACAACCTTATTTTACATCCAACACAAATTTCAACTTTAAAAATTAACTTTATTTCACATCCAACACAAATTTCAATTTTAAAATCAACTTTATTTCACATCCAACACAAATTTCAACTTTAAAATCAACTTTATTTCACATCCTACACACCTCCCAATATTAAAATAAATTTCTTTCCCATCAACTCTATAACAACAACAACAACAACAACAACAATCAAGCCTTAATCCCACTAGGTGGGGTCGGCTACATGAATCCTTTGTTTCCATTGCGCTCTATCAGTTACCAAATTCTTATCTAAGTTTAAGTAACTAAGATCACTCCTTATAGTTTCTTGCCATGTCTTCTTTGGTCTCCCTCTTCCTCTTTGTACATGGGCAAAATTCAATAACTCAATTTTTCTAACTGGAGCTTCAATTGGCCTACGATTTAGATGTCCAAACCATCGAAGCCGACTTTCTCTAAGTTTATCCTCAATTGGTGCAACACCAACTTTCTTTCGGATATACTCATTTCTCATTCTATCCTTTCGTGTATATCCACACATCCATCTTAACATTCTCATTTCTGCAACATTTATTTTATTTGTATGTTTCTTCTTTGCAGGCCAGCATTCAGCACCATATATCATCGCTGGTCTTACTACAGTTTTATAAAATTTACCCTTAATNCTACTGAGATGCAAACCTTTAGATTCTAGAGCATTCCTCCAAAGCACTAGTTTCGCTTTAGCTCCCTCTTTAGTTTTCTCAATAAGGACAATATCATCTGCGAAGAGCT
>JAEMOT010002833.1:0-92930 GCA_019297695.1 Apostasia ramifera | reverse complement strand
TTCTATCTCTTGCCTTGGCAATCCTATATAATTGTCTTTCTCCTTCTTTAGTGTCTAGCTTCTATAAAATAAAATATTTTTCATTTCTTTACCTCGTTTGGGATGGTGCCAAATGAGGCCTTAGGTTTTATCTTGAAGAATACAATGTGGGGACACCTAAACTGCCTGCAATTTATTCATTCCAAATTTGCACAATACTGATTACATGTTTAGATTTGGGATAGTTGAAGACTAATTTGGCTTATTAATTACTTTCATATTAACTTAACGTTGATTTGATTTGAGTGAAGATTTAGAGCTGAGTTGGGAGATGAAAATTTATCATATTTGCCTGATTTGTATTTCATTATTATAAGTTAATTAATGTTTTATTTTTTGCAATTAATGTAATAGGAGTTCTATACAATGAGGCTGCCTTAAGTTGATAATTTATAAAAATTTGAGTTCAATGAACCATGATTCATGCAAATTGATATTTTGGATAAAGAAAAGTATAAGTGAGTCCTCAAAATTTAAGTTATCATACTTAGTGAAAAAAAGAAAAAAAAAAGCTTTATTCTTAGCCTAATTGACACCCATGACTATTTCCTGCAGCTCCCTGTCACTTGTGTAGGGGTGCCACGGTCCATATGCCCAAACACCACCAACACCTCAGCCCTGGATCACATCTAGTCCTCATTTGCATTTTCGACTTGCGCACAATAGGTGCATCATCTATAGAGTTCCAAAGGCCTCACTGAACATTGATCTACATCATTCGACCCTCCTATGCCATCAGTCGCCTCCTTGCTTTGTGTTAGCACCGATGGTAAAGCACCCTAGACCGATTCCCATCTACAAGATCCCTCCCTTAACACCAACCTAACATTTCCAACATCCTCTAATCTAAGTTGTTGGAGCACTCTGCACGAAACCCAAGTTCATTAGGCTTCAACAACACATTTGTGAACTGTAGCAAAGTAGGCACCAAAAGCTGTTATGAGCCTGGACTGCACCTGTCTACCCCTTGTCTGTTGTGTGATATCCAGATTCTAAATTTTTATTTTGGATATCATGTTTCGTTAAAATATTATTTTAAGCATGTCATTGAATTATTTTATAATTTATAGTAACTCAAAATATGATTTAAAATTAATTAAAACTGAGTTGGATTTAAAATAAAAGAATTTGGACTCAAGTGTAAAGATTTTGAACCTATTTATAAGAAAATAAAGAATTAGAGACTAAATTATAATTTCTCCATTATCAGGATAAGTATAAAAAGGGGTTGCTGTTTTTCTCTCTCCCTCACCGCCTCTCTCTCTCGGTTCCACCTCTCTCCCTCTCCCGCTCTGTTTTTCTACCCGCCAGCCCCCTGCTGAGCCCAAAGGAAGAAGTAACAGCTCTCTTTATCTCTCTGTTTGTCGTATGTAGGAAGAAAGAAGCACAAGTTATTTGGAGGCCAAAATTTTTCTTCCCTACTTTATTTAAATTATGGTGCAAAGAAGGTAGATGAATCTTTTCGATCATACTAATTAATTTGTTAAGTTTGAGGCCAAAATTTCTCACAAGCAATCACACATGTTTAGCTCGAGCTTGAATTAGAAGATGTTAGCGTCATGGCGTCCAATGCACTTTTGGGCTGATGGGGGTTGACAATAGTATTATATTTTATTTATTGTTGTTTAGTTTTGTATAAAAAAACTCAATGTAGATATTAATATAAAATTATAGTATCTATAGTTTTGATAAATAGTTTGAAGTAGTTTAGTTTTGTATGTAGTAGAATTTTGTGAAATATGAAATATAATATATAGAAAGTGATTCTCAGTTTGATTTATTGTAAAAAAAAAATGGCATATGGATCTGCTTTTAATAATTTTTATTTTATTGTTCATCTACGTCACATCTGATCAACTTCAACCTACCCTTGATTGATTCCGCTGCGGGAGTGAGGGTGATCGAGGATGTGACATATTGAGTCTAATTCTTACCCAAGTTTGACTCAAGTCATTCTACTAAGTCAAGGCGAGGCCCCCGTTGCTAGCCCACAGCCCACATGATATTTTGATTATCGTGAAATCTCATTCGATCTCCAATTATTTTTGATTATTTGAGTTCCTTGATTTATTTGAGTGGTTCTAACATAAAGATCTACATTTAATAAAGCAAAATTACTATTTGGATTTACATTTTAAAAAAATTTAAGTTGAGAGATTTAAATTCTTAATTTATCAAATAAAGTTAATTTTCAAAAACATTTGAGCTTTGATTACAATAGTTTTCCAATTAATTCTGCTGATTTAGAATTTTGCACTGTCATCTCATTCCCATCCCGGATCATACAAACTCTACTGCATGATGTGATATAGATTCCCTAGAAATTACATCTGAATATGAATGATGATTAGTCATTACACCAATCCAACACAGAAAGGTGTATAAGAAATCTAATTACCATAGAACAAATTCTCATACATCACAACTAGAAACATGTCCACTGGAGTACATGATTCAAAGAAAATACCTTGACTTTTCCTGAAGAGTACAGATCAAATAGCTTATCCAGATGCTCACGCCAAAGGCCACTATAGTGATTAAGAAAAAAACCAGCCTGCAGATCAAATTGGTGCAGAGATTGAAGATAGCAAAACAGTAACAAGTACTGAAGTAAATCCTAAAGGAACCAGATGACAACTAGACAGAAAAAGGTGGTGGAATGAGCTCATTGGTTTTAGTTCCATAACTGCTTCAGGTTATTTACATCTCAAGAAAAGCAGATGTAATGACCCAATTTAATGAAGGTGGGGAGTGACTATCGGTGGAAGGGCTTAGATAATTTGTAGTTCTTGACAAGCTTCTAATATTGTGGGGTATGCCAGCTTGCATTCTAAAATGAATGATTAACAAGGAACGATGATAAAATCAAGAAAACTTGTTACATAACACATACCACAGTCTGGCTCCTTGTTAGAATCTTTTCACATAGACCAGTATAATTCAAAGGCTTCCATCCACTCTCTCCTTGATACTGAATTCACATCAGCTTATTGGATCAAAAAGATATATATATTCAGGAAAACAAGTTGAAGAAAATGTTAGATCATGATGAGAAAAATAAAAAAAGCAGCCAACTATGTTCAAATTTAGATGCAGGCTTGGGAACATAAACTATCACAAGGAACTTATGGTACAATATCTGGATCAGTACCCTTTATTTTTTGATTGGGCATATCAGTACAGTTAGTAAACAGTAACCTTATGACCACATTATAATTCATAGTACAGGTAGTTATGCTTTTTATAAAAGAATCACCTGGTTCAGAAGACAGAGAAATGGAACTCCAATATTTGAAATATGAGCAAACTGAACCAGTTGTTGAGGTTGTTCTTTACAAAATAAAAAGTAGGGGCATTTACATATTAGATATGAAAATCAGAGAAAATTATATACTTCACATTAATTTTTAAAAATTAAGGTGAAAATCTCACTATACACCAAATCCTAAGACCTAAAATTGTAAACCAATATCCAAACCCTAAACCCTATGGGCTTGTTTGGTAGGTGGTTTCCATGGGTTTCAAAGCCGCACTAATCCGATTCAGCTAAAAAATTTACCAAACATTTTTTATCCACCACTAAAATTGAATCAAAAAATTTAACTAAATTCATCTTCAAAGGCTCGAAACGGAAACAACCGGCAGCACATCTTCCAGCTCACGTCTCATGTCTGTTTTTTTGTGTTTTTTTCTTCCTTGCCTTTCCTTTCCTCTACCCCCACTTCCCACTAGTTCCCCTTGTAGTCCTATTTCTTCCCTTACATCCCATTACTCCAACCATTCATCTTCTTCACTTCCTCCCACTCTTCGCAAACTCTAGATTGAAGCTCGGGGGAGCACAAACGTTGGCCTAGGGTTTCAAGTATCATTGTCCTGAGAAAGAGGTATTGCTATTGAGAGAAGCATGCAAGCATTACACATAAAAGCTTTTCTTTTAAATTGAATAAACTAAAATCTTTACAACAACAAACAACCCTTTATCCCACTAGGCGGGGTCGAGCCGACTACATGAATCCTTTATTTTCACGCTCTATTAAATAACAAGTCCTCACTAATCTCTAAATATGTGAGATCCTTTCTAATGGTTTTTTGTCATATCTTATTTGATCTTCCTTTTTTAACATAAGCAAAATCCAATAACTCTCCTTACTGGAGCTTCCATCGCTCTATGGTTTATATGTCCAAACCATCTTAGCTTTAAATAGAAAAATTTATATAACAATTGGTCATGGCTGCATTCTTATTCTTAAATTTACTCTTCTAGGGCATTTGCCGCTTATTTCGCCTTATTTCTTGTGTGAGATGAAGTGGGCATTCTCTCCAAGGGGGCGTGTGCTGCAATATTATTATGACATTATGTCATGTTATCTAGAGAAAATAATTATTTGATTTAATGACATGTAAAAATAACTTTTTAAATTATTACTTAAAAGATGACATATAAATGTCATGACCAAGATTTTAAAACTCGATTTCGATCACAAAATGGAAGTATCAATTTTGGCAGTTTCGACAATTTCACTAGCGGTAGTTTTAGTTTTTTTGTAAATTATATTAATGATAATTATTGAATATTATTTTTTGGGAAAAAATGAGTTTCAACCAAGTTTTGGCAGTTTCAACTGAAACTTAGCTGAAACTCCCAAAACTGCTAAGTTTCAGTCGAAACTAAAACTCGATAGCTTTTTTGAATCAATTTCGACCGAAACCAATCTGAAACTACCAAGTTTCAGTAGTTTTGGCCAAATTTTGAAGCCTTGATCATGACATATAGATTATATGACATAACACCAAAATAATATTGAAACAAACACTCCTTTAAATGTTTTCCTATTTGATATATGTTTTGGCAAAAAAAAAATATATCATTATGAACATATTTTTTAGATTCTTTAGAAATTCTTATGTGTTATATCTTAAAAGAGAAATATTGGACATAAAATATAATTATAATAAGTTGTTTTTCACATCATTTAAAATAGATAAAATCAGTGAAATTTGCTTTGATATTCACTTTTTAATTAAATACAACAACAACAACCAAGCCTTAATCCCACTAGGTGAGGTCGGCTACATGAATCCTTTGATTGCATTGTGCTCTATCAATCAACAAATTTTTATCTAAGTCTAAGTAACTAAGATCACTCTTTATAATTTCTTGTCATATCTTCTTAGGTCTCCCTCTTTCTCTTTATTGATGGGCAAGGTCCAATAACTCGATTTTTCTAACTGAAACTTCAATCGGCCTACGATTTATATGTCCAAACCATCTAAGCCGACTTTTTCTAAGTTTATCCTCAATTGCTGCAACCCCAACATTCTTTCAGATATATAGCTTTTTCATTCTATCCTTTCGTGTATATCCACACATCCACCTTAATATTCTCATTTCTACAATATTTATTTTATTTGTATGTTTTCTCTTTACAGGCTAGCATTCAGCACTATACATCATCGCTGATTTTACTATAGTTTTATAAAATTTACCTTTAAGTCTACATGAAATTTTTCTATCACATAACACACCAGAAGCATTTCTTCATTTTACTCATCTTGCTTGAATTTTGCTAATGTCATTATCTATTTCACCATCATTTTGTATGTTTAATCTAAGGTATCTAAAACGCTTACTCTGTTTGACAACTTGATCACCAATATAAATTTCTTTCTTGACTAAATGTGCACTCTATATATTCAATTTTTGATCTAGTGAGATAAAAACTTTTAGATTCTAGAGTATTCCTCTAAAATTCGAGTTTCGCTTTAGCTTCCTTTTTAGTTTTATCAACAAAGACAATATCATCGGCGAAGAGCATACACTAAGGCACCTCATCTTGGATATGTTCAATCAGGAGTTCCATAATCAAAGCAAAAAGATACGAACTTAAAGCTGAGCCTTGATGTAATCTAACTGTAATAGGAAAGTCCTTAGTCAAACCCCCTTGTGTCCGAACACAGGTAACAGCTCCTTTATACATGTCTTTAATAACTTGAATATAAGTAGTGTAAATCCTTTTCTTTTTTAAAACTCTCCAAAGTACTTCTATTGAGACTTTATCATAAGCTTTTTTTCAAATCAATAAAAATTAGATGTAGGTTTTCCTTTCTCTCCTTAAACTTCTCCATTAAACTTCTCAATAAATGAATAGCTTCTGTAGTAGATCTATCTGGCATAAAATCAAACTGATTCTCTGATACCTTAGTATTATGGCGTAACCTGTGTTCGATCACCCTCTCCCAAAGTTTTAAAGTATGATTCATTAATTTAATTTATCTATAATTGATACAATTCTATATATCACCTTTATTCTTGTAAATAGGTACCAATATACTCTTTCTCTATTCATTTAGCATCCTTTTAATTTTCAAAATTATATTAGACAATCTAGTTACCATTAGTTCATAATTTGTTCAATATATGTCTCACTTTTTGATTCAATATATGTTCATAATTTGTTCATTTTAATATTTTTCGGTTGTGATAGTTACTATTAGTTCATTACAGTATTTTTTTTGTGGCATTAAAGATATTGATAATTATATAATTTGGGGTTTTTACATACAGGACATGAAATTTACACTAAATTACGCATTTCACCATCAATTCATAAATATTACCACTATCACACCATATTCATTTAAATTTTACGCATTTCACATATTTCACACCATATTCTTTGATGGTGAACTTCATATTTCTAAATTGGCCTTGATCTTAACTATATTATTAATATATTAATTAAATACTATAAATAAATTAATTTATATAATTAACAATTTAAATATTTATGAATTTATGTATTTTAATTTATTTATCCTATTTAAAATTTCCAATTAGGGTGCCGAATTTAAATCCACGTGATTATAATTTTTAATTGAAGTAAGAAAATTGATATGTTTACAGTAAAAAATAATAATATATATTAGAATTTAAATATTAATGAATTTATGCATTTTAATTTACATATAATATTATAAAGTATATGAAATATGTGAAATGCGTAAAATTTAAATGAATATGGTGTGATAGTGGTAATATTTACGAATTGATGGTGAAATGCGTAATTTCGTGTAAATTTCATGTCCTGTACGTAAAAACCCCATATAATGTTTTATTTATGAACCAAGTAATGAAGAAATCTTTTGCATTTGTCCATGTTGTATGCCTCAGAATAGGGGAACGCAAATTTGGTCAAGCCAAGGCTTGGTCCTACTCCAACTTTGGCTCATTTAATAGCCAAAATATAAATCTCTGTTCTTCATGATTGACAACACTTTAACTAATTTTAATAAAGAATACATATTTTTATAGATATAATTGCTCATATGTTGAGTTCTTACTATAATGGTTTAATGTTGGGATATTTTGCTTATAACTATTTATTCTTAGATGTCTTTGAAGAAAATTGAAAAGTTACAGCCACAAACCATCATTGAAGTAAAAGGTAATAATGGAAAAGTTTGCAAAAGATTAAGCAAATGTAGTGAAAATAAGATGAAACAGTTGTGCATTAAAATGCAAGATTTTCACGTTAAAGATTATGTTAGTTATGGAAAACCAGTAACACGTGCATGATCAGAAATTTACAAACCATAGTTACTCATTGCTGATAAGTCAAACAGAGTCTCAGCTTAAAATTTTATAAAAGAATACACAAACATACTATAAAAAATTTGAAGAACAAAAAGAAAAGAGTGGATGGGGGTTAGAGGAAACTGAGACTCCTTATGGTACTCCTGAGTAATGGGATGAACTAATTGTAATAAGTACTTATTTTTAAAAGCTTTTATCGAATTAGAAAATTAACAAGAACATTAATTCATGAAAACTAATATGCATTATGCTTTTACAAAATAATCCAGATTGGAGTAAGTTAAAGGATAAATCATTTCCTTTATATAACACCATTGACTCGATATTGGGTGCAACTCACACTAAGGGTGAACTCTTTCATTCATCACGTGCACCACCATTAGCCCCTGTACGGGAAGCATTTAACTTGACATATTTAGAACATTTTTCAAGTGATCACAAAATGCTACTTTATCCCAAGGTTCATTTAAAGAACCCATTCAAGTTGATAGTGGTTCTCATAAATTTCCTTGTTTTTTTGTAATCTTCTTTAGTGGAAAAAATATCATTAAATTAAATTCAAAAATGAATCAAACCTAATCTAATTTTTATCCTAACAAAATTAAACAAGAATCACGTGTGTATATAGACTTATCAACGGGTCGGATTCGGATCGGGTTAGCTCCGACCTTGATCCGATCCATGACCCATGACGAATCGAGTTTTCGGATCGGATTTCGGATCAACCCAAAACTTATACTAACTATAATTTACTTATTTAAGCCATTGATTTTCTTTAAAAATGTGAGAACTTTTCGTTTGTTTTGAATTTATATATATAGTAATAATAATATTAATTAATTCATATATTATCAAATAATTAACCTTAAATATAAATTTAAAATATGAAAAGTAAAATAAGTAAATAATATGTATTTTACATCATTTATTTCTATTAAGAAAATTAATTTTATTAAACCTAATTTAAAAGATTCATATATTATTTTAAATTATCATAAAATTTATATGTATAAAATAAGAGTAATAACATATGTAAAAATGTTATAAAAGAAATAAAATACTTAATTTTTAAAATAATATTATAAACAAAAAATTATAAAATCAGAATCTTAATAAAATCAGTCAAAAATAATTTAAATATAATATAAATTAATAACATATATAGTCATCTAATAAAATTATATATCACAAAATTTAAATAAAAATTTAACCTTAAGTTTTATATTTATTATTACAAGAATTTATAAAAAAATATAATATTATTTAAATAAAACCAAATAGGGTTTTTACTGGATCGGATCAGCATCGACCCAGATTCAACCCGCTCAATATATAAACGAACCGGGTCGGATTTTGAATTGTTCTGTTTAATAGGATAATCGGATCGGAACTCAGATAGGATTAGATCATGATCCGGCCTGTTGACAGGCCTATATGTATACGTGCGTGTGCTTACATGTGTATGTATATGTATGCATACAGATATACGTAAATATACACATATGTTTATGTAAGAATATACATAAATAAGTATATATATGTATATATGTGTATACATGTTTTCGAATGTACGTGTATATGTGTATACTTGTATATTTGTGCATATTTATATGTGCATATATATACGTAGACACGTATACACGTACATCTATATTTGTATATATTTGTGTGTATATGAATATATATGTGTGTGTGTGTGCGCGCACGCTTGTGCGTGTGAACAATGATAATTTTAGAATAATATTTCTATCCCACAAGGAATAGCTATTCCTTTATTACAAGAAAGAAATAATTATTCTATAAAATATGAAATAAAAATTCTTATGAAATAGCTGTTCTACAGAGAATAAAGGTGGAATGGAGTAGCAACTCCATTCAAGTAAACACACCCTTAGTGAACGAGAGTCAGTCAAGCACCTTGGTTTGATCCCCTGATCACAATAGTACAACATTACTATGGTCTCTCTATGTAATTGTGTATTTTACTCTTTGATGACAACTTCAACAACTGATAGCTGTAATAAAACCATCAATATAAAATTAAGGGCAAATTACACCCAGGTCCCTAAGTTTAAGGGTTATTATCACATAGGTCCACATTTTTAAAATTATAACATCGGGTCCCTAGGTTTTANNNNGTTGCGCGGTTTAGCGGAGCGCAGCGACCGCCGGCGGCCGCGCAGGGTGGCACGGCGACTGCGCGCGACTGTCGGATCGGATGGAGAGAGGGAGAGTAAGAGTATAATGATAATTTAAATATTTTTTAATAATAAAAAAAATAAAAAAGGACCCAGATGATAGTTTTTTAAAACCTAGGGACCCCAATGTTATAATTTTAAAAACGTGGACCTGTGTGATAATAAACCTTAAACTCAAACACCTGGGTGTAATTTGCCCTAAAATTAATCCAATAGTATAAAAATTAGTTCATTTAAACTTGATATAGTTTAAAAAATATCAAAGACAACATACCACTCAAAAGAAACTTAAACTAAAGTATCATCGAATAGATATCATCACCTGAGATACCATTCCAATCACGATCAGCCTTCCATATATTGCTAACGCATTTAAACAAAGATTAAACATCTCTCCTCCAACAGATTCGTAAACAATATCAACACCTTTTGGATATTCATTTTTCAGCACCTGAAATGTAACAAAAACAATGCTTTAAATACAAGATGTTTCGCTTGCAAACTTATGGATATTCCTTTTTGCAATTGAAATTTTTATCCAAAGCTCAGTAATATCAGTAATATCTAACACTTTTTAAATTCCATTATAGAGAAAAAAACCACGTTTTAAATTCCCAATGCAAACAGCGTAACTACTCTACACACTACATGCTACTACATTCATAATAGTCTAGCATCAAATATTTACGATGGTAAATGAAAGAAAGATTAAAAGTTACATACCTCTTTTATACTTTCTACTCTATAATCTACAACACGATCTGCTCCAAGAGACCTCAAAAGTGCAGCTTTTCTTTCACCACCACAAGTTGTAATGACCTCATTTCCAGCTAGTTTTGCCAGCTAAAGAAACAATGAACAGAAATGATCCCAAAGGTCAAGGCACAATAAGAAATAAAGCATAAGCATTGCACGTAAAAATTAACACGCACCAGATCACTTGTCATATGGCTCCTTAATTTGTAAAACTTACCAAACACCAGATCCCTTTTGTCTATGGCTACTTAACAAGATAAAATAGTCTCAGAATTTGGACATTCATCCTAAATTGAGCAAGTCGGCTAGCAACCATATACAAAGACAGAAACATTCAAGTAATTACATCAAACATTATAACTTTTTAACATCACCTAAATGTAAACTAAAATTTACTCATGATCGTATGGAAACTATAAAGGAGCTAAGGAGGAGGCAAAGAAGATGGATAAAGAAGCAAAAGCCAAATCCCTAAAAGTTTTATACAAGAACTAAAGAGAGGGAAAGTGATATTTATAGATTAGCAAGATTATAGGAGACGAAGAGCTGAGATTTGAATCATGTGAGGTGTGATAACAATAATAATATCTATGTGAAAGATAATATATAGGAGATGTGGAGATTTTATATTGACAAACATTTCAATTAAGAACACTAAAATAATTTTGGAGACCCAAGTACTATTAACGAGGAAAGATATCAATTAGACATGAGAGATTAAATAGAATAACATGTTCAAAACATATTTGAGAAAGAATAACATGTTCAGAGAGAATTAGGGCCTGTCAAAGTTCTAATTAAATAGAATAACATGTTCAGAGAAAATATTTATAATATATATGAATATATAAACAATAGATTGATATAAATATTATATAAGGACTAGAAATTTATTAAGATAAATTACAGCTTTAAATATATGTATATGCATTTTGTGCTCAAAACGTATTTGAGAAAGAGAATAAAGAAAGAACAAAAGAAAAAGAAAACCCATCAACTGATTTCCTCATGAAAAAATCTTATTGACTCAAAATTTGAGGTAAGGGGAGTCAACTCGATATGATCTGTTTGTTGACTGCCTATGATTTATCCTCTTACTGTCGTTTTATTATTTGATCTATTATTATTATATTGTTGCTATGCTGTTGATATGCTATTAACCTACAGCTGCCATATTGTGATTCAATGATCAATGTGCTGCTTCCTCTGAATATTATATATATACAATGTTATATTGATGCGGAACAAATGAATGATGATATAATTTAGAGAACAACAAATTTTATATAGTAGAATATCTACAAATTAATGCTACAATGTTAGAGATCAATTTTGTCATGACTGAAAAATTAATTAAACCGGCAAAACCAATTTCTTTCAAAATTTTAAATAAATTAGATCGAATGTAATTGAAAAATTAACAATTTAAATTAGGGCGCAATTCGATTTTCAATAAATCAGAAACAGGGAACATGATTATGGGATCTCACAATATTTAACAAATAATAATTAAATTGTACTCAATAATGACAGATTGCACAAGCAGAACAAATTCGAGTAAATCTCAAGCGAACAGAAAAGTCTAAAATATTCGATTCAACGAGATTAATGGTTTTATTGAAATTTGTACCTAAACCAGAGAATTCAGGGACTACGGTGTAATTCCCAAAAGATTAGGCCTCGAGCAGTAGCACGGAACGCGCAGGCAAGTGCGACGGGAGAAAGTTAGGCGCGGCACGCGGCAGGAGAGCGCGTGGGCACGGCGCACGGTGGGGCTAGCGCGTCAGGCGGAGACGCGCAAGACTAGCGTGGCGCGAGCGAGGTGTGCGGGCGGTGCAGGGTTCTGCGTGAGCACGGGAGCACGAGCGTCGTAGGGCACGAGCGGGGGCGCGAGCAAGGAGCGCAGGATGAAGACGCACGGGTGAGGGCGAAGCTCCGCGGGCGCGTCGTGCAGGGCTGCGTAGGCGCATTTGGAGGAGCTGCACATGGGCATCGAGCAAAGCCGTTGTGTGCACGTCAGCGTAGTCAGCATGAGCGCGTCATTGACAAAGTGGGGGCACGACGACGAGACCACGTCGGACTGAAGTCGGCGAGCTGGGCGCGGGAACGCAAACTAGCAGGCGAAGTAGATGAGGATGAGACGAGGTGAATGTTTAGAGGAGCAATATGAATGGAATCGAACCCAGAGAGGAGCTAGAACGGGTGGAGTTTAGAGATTCTCACCCAAGACCCAGGCCCTTCTCTACCAGGGATATCAATTTATTCCAGAATCAAATAATCTCAAGGGAAACATAAATTAAGTTCATTCAGCATTAGGAAAATAAGTATAATAGGGAGGCATTTATATAGACCTCCATACAAACTGACTCAACAAAAAAAATACATAATGTAATAATTTTCTCGCACAAACAAGGAAATACCAGATAACATGCCTAAAATAACAATCACAGAAATAGAAATAACTAATACAAAATAAATGCAGAAAATAAAATCAGCCCAAAATAGAATCTTCAATCAATTACAATGAATGAAAGATTTCCAATCCATCGAGTCAGCAACCACAGCACTCATCTTTCCAAATCTATCCTAATAGTCAGTCAATCCAGATCGAAGCAGTGTGGCTAGATCTCGGCCATCGACGGTAAACTCTATCAGGAATGAATCGACGGTCGATCATGGTGTCCCTACTATATATGTTTGCCTATTTATTGTATTATTATTTACTATTTACTATGCTATAATTATTGATATAATGATGCTAAATTATTGTTATATTGCAAAATAGAATATGATGCTAAACGTGTATTTTATAATATACAAACAAAGGTCTGTTACTTATTAACATTGTTGCTACTGTTATTAAAATACTGAATTACTGGGTTGAAATATTAAAATTGAATTAAAAAGAATACTGAAATACTTAGGAATACTTTAAGATAGTGCCTATCCTATTATTATACTATCACTGTGAAATCGAGTTCCTAATTGCACCAACTGAGAGGAGTAAATTTTGTTATCTATTTTCATTGAGATTGAGGTTTCCCATTATACCCAACTAAAGGGGTAAATCCTCGATATTGTACTAATACTATTCTTGGCGATTTATGGTTTCCTATTGCATTAACTGAGGAGAGTAAGTCCTCAATCGTTACCGTTACTATAAAGTTGTGACAATAGTCTATAAAGTAGCTCCAGAGCCCTAAAATCAATTGATAATAGAAATTATAAAAGAGAATTTATAACTGAAGCTATACTATCATAGATTGCAATTATTTTATATACTATGTCCATAATAGAATGTCACATGTTTTATTTACTATTAGCGCATGTTTATTGTAATGTTGATTATTTTTTTATCGTGTTCGATAAAACACTGAGTTTGAAAGGACTAGCCCTCTATTACTTTTACAGGTTCACTACAGTTACTATAAGGGGAGGTGTGTAAGACTTCACCTAGCACTTGAATGATCAGTATGTTAAAGACTAATATGACAGCTGTATTAATATTTCTGGACTATATTATTTATCATTTGCTCGTAAAGGACTAATCACCTAGCACTTGAATGATCAGTATGTTAGAGACTAATATGAGAGCTGTATTAATATTTCTGGACTATATTATTTATCATTTGCTCGTAAAAGACTAATTAGATTACTAGATTAATTTAGTCTATTTATTGGTTAAATAACTATTTATATAATAGTAAAAGTAATTTTTGCTAACTGTTGGTCTCACCCAGCTCAACTACTGATTCGTTGCCTAATCACAGTTTTAGTGAGCCGGAGCATGCCAACAGTGGACAATTTATGGCCAAGAGAATACATGATCCGAATTGTTCTTTCTCTTACCTTACGAATCGTTAGGTTCCACAGATTCCAGGCATGAAGCAAATATTTCTGCACTTTGTTACTTGAGAACCTCCATATCCGAGAACATAGTGGATGATTGTTTCAAGTTGCTTGGATACAATTTTTCCATGGATCAAGTCCTACCACAGAATTTCATGTAGCGTGGCTTGGCATCCAATTAGCTAAATGCTTAAATTTTGACTCTCATGGTTTATGGCTAGTGGGTGACTCGACAGTTGTAATACAGTGGATTACAAATGGTATGACATACAGTGATTTCCACCAGCCTGGAAAGATGGATATTGTGACTAGTTTATGCTCTTTCAACGTTTCGAATCTCTCCCTTATCTTAGGGAAGAAAATCTACTAGCTGATTGCTCTTAGGAAGGGAAATCAATTAGCTGATTGCTTGTCTAACATTTCCATCTGGCAAGGTCTTTCTCCCAGATCCCCCGGCTGACATATTGCAACAAGATCAGGAGGGCTGTGCTTTCGTACGTACATGGTGCAATACAATATATAAATATATGGCTACGGCAACTTTTCAAGAATGAATAAATATATCACCTACTAATGGATCAAAGATCAAACAGCAGACAGCTAAGTTATCACATGCAATCATAGAAATAACAGCCAAAGACAACCTAACTATCAGGACCTTAGCTATTCACCAACTAGCAATTCCTACAACCCCAGAAATCCAAAACATGTCCACGCACACAAGTCATTCTCAACACAAGCCCCTTCGCACTTGAGACTATCGTTTAATGCCACATTCAATTCCACTTGAGGAATTCCTCTTCTTCTAAAAGGGTGTGGCTTTATTTGTTGATCCCCTTGTTTCACTTTTGACAAAATAAACAAGAAATGTTTTTTCCTGCCTAAGCTGGCAATCTCTAACATAAAAGTATCTCTAAATGGCGGCTATTTATCCAGAAAAAGAGTTTAAAATCACGTCTAATGAGGCTATCGTTGCACCTTCTTTAGATAAAAATTTTGATTCCACCCACCATTCTTCGGTTGGACAGTGACACCCAAAGAACACGAAATGAAATAACACACTTAAAACAAGCAAAAACAAGAAGAGAAAATACGACTGACCTGAACTGCAAATTGGCCAGTCCCTCCAGCAGCAGCAGTTACCAGGACTACCTCTCCAGATTCCATTTTTCCAGCCTTTACATCAATAACAAGAAAAGGTTCAAATAGTCAGAATAACAAATATAGGTTCTCTTATGAAAAATAATCAAAATGCTAAAATAGCATGAAACAATGTTAGGCTGATTGATTTTAGACATCAAACTAGGAGAAATTAATGAAACACATTTCAATAAGGTATTATCTACTGAAAATATTACAAAAGGACAAACCTTATCTAAAGCAATAGAAGCTGTCAAACCAGATGTGAGCATGGCGATAACCTCGGCATCTGGCCTGGGAACAGGAAGAAGACGCTTTGCTGGAACCTTATGTAGAAGTGTAATAGAGATCAGTGACTAATATTCTAAATGCATAACTTGTCTTACTAAGGCTGTCACAAGAATGGATGTCACAAGTAACGATTAAGTACCTGCATGAATTCAGCATAGCTTCCAAAAGACATGAGTGCAACAGGGGTACCAACTTTCAATTCAACTGCCTCACCAACTGCTGCAACCAAACCCACAGCCTGTAGCACAGAAGATTAAGAAATGAGCTGGAACTCATTCTCCTTCCATGGTAGAAGAATCCGATTATATGCATGTTTTTGGTTATTTGTGTTGATAATGCATCCAAAAACCAGAAGAATACGAGCACTACTTAGTTTCATTTCTCTTAACAATATTTGCTCATACATGATCAATTATTTGTTTTCTTCAAATTATTCAGGCATTTCATAATGCTCTGTCACCATGAAAAACATTTGAGAACACCTTTTATGCTAGAATACTTATTTCTGAAGGAGAAGGTAACTCTCCATGCTAGGTCTGTTGCCACTTCATTTCCAAGATAATAAACTAAGATAAATCTCATTTTTTCTTTAATAAGAAATTATTTTATGAAAATAAACTATTAATTACATATTTTTCAGAGCATGCATGATGAGAGTATATTTTTGTAAGAAATGAATAGAAAAACAAAAATAAGTTTTTTTTTAAAAAAAATAGTGTACTCCATTTGTCTCTAAAGAAAATATTCTCATTTATGATTGATGATTTAATCACTTTGAACTACGGACATATTTCCACACGCTTTTTGGAAGCTCTTCCTCAAAATTAAAGACTTGTTTTGAAAAACAAATTTAATCCAAGAATAATTCTTTTGAAATAATAATAATTCTACAAACAAAGTCCTGTCAGCCTACATGGACGTACCCTTCTACATATGAGCCTTCTTTGCCTCTCTAGAAGTTAGTTAGAACATCCTCAAACCATCAAAGAAATGGAGAGGATTCAAAATTGAATTCCTATATGATATAGAAAACTATCAAGGAGGATAGTCCAGTTTGCCTTTAAATGCTGATGTCCGTGAAAGGCAGATAGTCTGCCTGAAAGGAGGACAGTCCGGCTAGTGCTAGCCAAAACTGTCCGATGGCAAATAGTCCGATTGGCTATCCAGTTGAAGGTAAACAGTCCAGTTAGTTGTCTGGTTGAAAAATCCCACTTTCGGTCCAATGAGTTAGGTTGACAACTAACAGTCCAATGTCTGTTCACATGGTAGCTGATTTCACTTATTTAATACTTCTATCCATACAACATATATATAGTCCAATACAACTATGACATATATACTTCACCAATATAAAAATACATAATACAAGATGGTAATAGCCCTCTTATACATAAACTCTACAAAATATGAAATAAATAAAAATACATATCACTACAAATACATCAATATATATAGATATATAGATATCTATGCTCGGGGACAAAATCGTATCAATGACATTATTGTGGGTCATGGTGACCACATTAACTCTCCTCGAATGCAAAGAACTCAACTCCGTCAAGTGAAGTTGTTGATAGTCCTCCAATAGATCTAATTGCATCACTGTAGCTCCTCTACTAAGATCCAAGTATCGTCTATCAATGAAAGTCCTCTCGATCTCACTAGATATCTATACTGAGTATTAGCTAAAGTGACACAATCTAGTCACCAAGGATCTCCTCAGGCTCATGTGAGGTGAGGTGGAATTGTTGGCTGGGGAGGGATACAATTAGTTTCTTATTGAGTGGACTTGGAGGTATCCACTAGCACTAGGGTTAGGTTAGGATAAAGAGGAATTGGGGTGTATGACTCAGGTGAATATATGGGTTAATGGTGAGGGATAATGTAATGTGCATAGGATCTAGATATGGAATAATACTAGGTATGTTGAACACTAGGCTAATGTCAGTGTTCTCAAAAACTTCTAGCTCATTATCATTGAAACTTAACTTTTTATTGATCCTATAAGGTCCTATTATCTTCAGTGCAAGCTTCCTTGATTTCCCTAGAGAAATCATTCAGGATTTCCATGTAATATCACATAATCTCACACTATGCGAGTCAACTATCGATTTATATTTAACATAATATAAAAAAATTCTCTTGATCTTTGTATACAAATTATGCATATATTGTGCAAATATGATGCAAAATCACAAGTCCTACATATAATGTGTTGAAGGTAATAACTCAAAAAATCACCAATTATAATCTATATAGAAGGAGAAATAATATTTAGTCATAAATAATATTTAGTGGATACATATTGGTAGCTATAATGATAAAACAATTTTTTTTCTCTAAATACATTATTTTTTTCATGATTTCTATTACTTAGGTGCAATACCAATACATGGAATGAAAATCTGATATTTATTGACGTCTCTTATTGTAAGATTGTATACAAAACAGTAATATTTTTATAGTACCTTTGTAATATGTCTACTTTTAGGAAACCAATAGGACTGTTAATTTTGTTCAAACTCGTTTAAAACTTACTCATATTACACTCGTTATGAACTCGATACCTGCATCCACTGCACTCTAAGTTAACTCCTAGATTTTTAGGCTTGGGTTTTTAAATTGATGGATATCTTATCAGAGAATAACCAAACTTCTGCTCAAAATAAAATTGATACAAGTCATAATAAAGTTGATATTTATATTTTAATAATATATTTAAAATATAGTAAATATGAACATATATTTGAGAAGATACATTGAAATAATTAATATATCAAAATATACATTATATAAATAAATTTAATGAAAATATAATAATATATAATATATGTTAAACGAATATATAATTTTTTTAAATAACATTAAATAAAGTTTGATTTAACTTAATGATCGATTTAAACTCAAAAACTTTTATGTGCATCAAATTCAAAGGTTCTAATCGAGTTAAAGACTTAAAGTCAACTTGATTGAACTCAATTTTTAATTACTTGCCCAAGTCACTTGAAATCTATTTATACATAACTTAGAACCTTATAACAGTAATTAAGCTGGTAAAACAATTTTCAATTACTTGCCTAGGTCACCTGAAATCTATTTATATATAACTTAGAACCTTATAACAGTAATTAAGCTGTTTCCAATGTTATATATATATAAAGCTTAGTTATGTCTTCTTTCCACAAAAACCCTAGCTTCCCGATGGTTTCCGCTTCAACCTAGCTTCCTATTCTGGCGGAGTCGCGGCCTCAATCTCGGTAGAGTCGCAGCCTTGATCTCACAACGGCTTTCGATCTTACAACGGCTTAGCGATGGACTCAGTCGCCTCAATCGCAAGCACAACAGTTGCCGGCTCTATCGCTCCCATCTCTCTCATAACTACCACCACCTATATCACACCCGAGCCTCGCCTTTGCCCTACACCAAAGATACACCTTCCGGTGAAGAGATCTAGAGACTTGAGAAGATATAGCTATTCCAAATTTCTTAGTGAGCCACTGATATTTTAGTTTTTGCTTTAAATCTGCACAATTGTTTCAATTTCTTCACTTACCAGGTAAATCAAAGTTTATTTATATTTTTTATTTTTTAGCTATATGGTGAAAGCTAGAGCATTATATATATTGTTTAGTTATCATTTTATATTTATTTTTTACTTCTATATATATACATTGGTGGTCTCATTCATCTATTTAATTAACCATCTTATCTTGATCTGAATACTATTCTGTACTTCTTATTTGAAATAATCTTAGAGATAAAAATTTATCTTTTGCTCTCCACTAAACTTGAAACTTCATCAAAAATACATTTGTTTGAAAACTGAAATTTAATCAAAGGCCACCAACTTTTTGATGGCTTCATCTACAGCAGGGTCAGCTTAAGCAAAGGCCTCCCACTGCTCCACTGTAAGGCTTATTCCTACATATTCATTCAAAGGAGGAAAAACATTGATTTTCATGTTGCAATTCTTTCCTCTATTTGTAGGCTTGATTCCTTGATGATCTTGTATTGAGACTCAACTTGAAGAGCATATGCTACTTGTTTTTTAGGAAACAGAAAATTCTTAGAAAAAATAAATTTGATTTTCTTTTTTGCATCAATAGTCTGTTGCGCTAGAGAAATCTTCTTGACAAAAGGTGCTATAGTGATAGGTGATTTTGTTCAGAAAATCCACATCCAAGTTGGAATAGTTGTTAATGTTAAATTAGTAGTATTGGATAATTTCAATTAAATTTTGTATAATTGATATGTATACTTAAAATTTAATTTTTTTTTGTGTGTGATTTTTCATAATTTATGAGCACCATTATATTTTATTAGTAGCGAAGAAATATAATGTTAGTTACAAAAAGTTATATATCATGATCAATTTAAAATGTCACTACTATTTTATTATTAGTCAAATTATTATTTACTAATTATTAAACATGTAATGACCAAGTTAATTTTTTGTTGTTATCATTCAATTTATGATTAACCAAATGTGTATTTGGCCAGTAAAATAATAATATTTTATTGACCAAAGCTTGCTATTAATGACCAAATGATTAGTCTTTTATTTACAGAATTTTGGTCAATAAAGGAGAATGATTTAGTGACCAAAGTATAGATGGTCATTAAAACTTATAGTGACGGGAATTTTTGTGACGATGATTGTGACCAATATTTAGTCATTAAAAGTATTTTGTGACGAATTTTTATATTTATTGACCAAATTTTGTCACTAAATCTCTGATTCCTTGTAGTAATTTAAGGGTAATTTCATCATTTCATGTAGCTTAATTTCAAAAGGATGTAAGCACCTTGATGTTAAAACAGTTAAAATCATATGGATCTTAACAAACACTTTTTTTATTTTTGAAACCTTTTTGTAATTAGGGTAAAACCTAGCATACTTGTAGTAGTTTATCCTAAAAATTAATGCTATTATATGGATCAGAGAATGTACAACCACAGTATTGAAACAGAGAAGCCAAACATAGAACGATCAAGAAAGAGGAAATTCAACTGATTTAAAACTCCTACACTACAGTATGTTGGGGTAATAATCTTAATGTAAAGCACAAGAACTTGAAGAAAAATTCTATTAATGATGCATGTTACACGAATAATGATCTAACAATTGGTTGTCACAATATTCCCAAGGTTAATTCAAATCCCAAATGCCCACCATACCTCAAAACCAGCATCAAAAGGAAGGAGTTCTTGAGTTTCTTTAGCTTTTCCACTAAAATAACGTCCAGAGCTGTAGTTTACCTGTCAAGAAAGAAACATATACGAGGGTTACGGATAGTTATTCAGCATCATACAAGTACACATCTATTAATTATGCATAAAAGAAAATTTATGTCAGGAATAGTTGGACATCCATAGTAACAAGATAACTTACATCACTTGCATTCACACCAGCGTATATGACTTTAACAAGTGCATGCTGCGGCTTAATGGGTAAACTCAACTGCACGCACACCAGTTTGGTGGCTGATCGGAAATTGTGGGTGAGAGTTTGAACAACTCTACATAACAAGGGGAAAAAAATATCAATAAATTAAATAATAGATATTACGATACTGGTTAATCAGGAAATTATATAAAACATGGCTATCAAATTCAAGTCATGAAGGCTACGAGTTTTTGGGCTTATATGCTTGAAACATTTTGTCAAAAGTTGATTTCTGTCCATATTTCCCAGTTGTATGTAATCAAAGATTGCCAGATAATTTGACTACGCCAGACAAATATTAAAGACCTCAATTATCAACAATAGTACCATAGGAGAAAAAAAAAGTACTATAGGAATAACAGGCACCACTCGAAATATATTTTAAAAAAATTGTTCAAAATTTTCTATTTAAATGAAGTCATGCCATGACTTGAAAATATCTCTCAATTGTAGAATTATACATTATAGCTAGCTTATCTCAAACAGAATACAGCTTTCCAAATAAAAATAGGGAAATATGATATTTATGGGCCATGGTAACTCATATCAGGTAATTACATGAAGATTTCAATTACATCAAAAGTTAGAACAGTAATTCATGATGCCCTCAAATGTGATGTGGTACAGAGTAATTGCATATGTGATGGACTCTACCCAATTTTCAAGCAGGACAGGATGGATGATATGCAAATTAGAGACCAACAAATTAAATGAAAAACTAATCACAAATAAAAAGCAATTAATTTGAAAAACTTAAATTATGGGATAGTTGAGAAATTTAAATCCCACAAATTGAACTGATTTATGTCATTATTAAAATGATCATGGTAAATTGGAATTGATCAAATCAGGGAGATTGATTCCATTAAATCATACATTAGAATCAGGAATTTAATGGGATATCTCAAGTAATCCCAATTAAATGTTAGTTCTCTCAATTAATATTAATCATAATCCAATTTAGCAAATTCCAATACAATTGACCAGTAACTATTAAAATCAGGGAACATTTAAAGGTAGACATCATAATTTTAATCAAAGATGACTAATTTAACATGGAAAAGGCTCAGTTCACCACAAATTCAAGAAATCAAAGAGGCTCCCACTGAGGTGGGTCTGATGTCACGCAACTGAAGGAAGGCAAGACACTATGAATTTTTTTAGGAAAAAGGTGTTCGTGTCCCTCTGTTTTGATGCTCAAAATACATTGATTCCTCCGTTTTCTGAGACCTCCAAGTAAGTCCATCCAAATTATGGTTTGGTACCACTTAGGTCCCTCTAATAGAAACAATTATAGTTTTTGTTAGACTAATAATTTTATATTTGTGTTGGAATAGCTTAGGTATTTTGTTCTTATTCCCTATTGTATCTCCCTCACTATATATTAAGTGAGGATTTTCCTAATGAGAACTTCTCATTTTTAACTCAGCATGATATCAAAGCGGGCTTAGGGTTTCACCTCTCGAGCAAGAGGTCTATCTCATGCAGAGATAGATCTCTCAAGTCTACTGACCTCGCCTCTATGTGGCTCTCCATCCCTTCACCCTCGTTGTGTGCAGGCCCCTCGATATCTCTGTCGCTCTTCGAGCGGCCCACCAACATGAGTAAAAACTATGATAGGAGATTTAAGTTTTAAAGTTAATATGCCAGTCTTATATTGTGAAAACAAAACCATCATCTACATTGTTAGCAATCCTGTATTTCATGAAAAAACCAAGCATATTAAAGTTAGCTGTCATTTCATCAAAGATGTGCTCACAAAGAATATCATTATTCCCCATGTTAGCTCTAAGGAGCAGCTTGCAAATTTCTCACAAAGCTTCTAGCTTCTTCATATTTTACGACACTTCGTAACAAGTTGGAGTTGCATGATATCTATGTTAAAAGCTTGAGAGGGAGTGTTAGACTAGTAATTTTATATTTATGTTGGATTAGTTTAGGTATTTTGTTTTTGTTTCCTATTGTAAAATGAGGATCTTCCTAATGAGTAGAACTTCCCATTTTTCACACAATAGTTTTCAATAAGTTGACCAACTAAACTATACAATTTTAATTGTTTTAAAATAATTATACATCTATTGACCATACAAGTGATTGGGGGAAAAGTGGGAGAAGTATTCCGTAACGGTCAATATATGTAGAATAGTATAAAAAAATTAAAAGGGGCGTTTGATTGGACAAATTAATGAAAAATTGTAATTATTCTGATTAGAATAACTTAATTAAACCCTTGAAATGGAGGGACCAAATCAGGAATTTCTAGAAACTAAGGAACAAAAGTGCTATAAGCTCTAAAATCGAGGGGCTAAAGAGTATTTTACCTTGATCTAGTTGAAGGGTTTGTTTTTGTAAGTCAGCCATGGCCTAAAATGCATAAAAAGCAAGGTCAAATACAAAAGGCATTATCTCCTAAGAGGATGGTAAAAATTTAGTTGGGATGGACAAACTCTAATCCCACTTTACATCCTCGATAAACTCTGATTCCACTTTGCATCCTCAATACAAGCTTAAGATGCTACAAAGTTAGCTGCTCCATTTGCTTCCCTATACTTACGTGATATTCTATAATGTTTGAAGAAAGCAAAACATTTACAAAATGGGCATAGGCATCATGTGGATCTCTTTATTTAATTGCTCTAAGAATGTTTGCAATAGCGATAGAGGAGTAGCCTTCAAGCCATAATCTAACAACTCTACGACCTCGTTTGGTTCGAGATTTTTTTTTAGACAAGAGAAAAAAATTAATTTATTTTTAAATTTAATATCAAAGAACTTTATTTTAATATTAGAAAGTGCATAATACGTGAAATAAAGTTAATTCTAAGATTTATATTTATGTTAGATGTGTAATAAAATTGATTTTTACAGTTAAAATTTGTGTTGAGCTAAAAAAAAATTCGAAACAAACGAGGCCACAAGCACAATGCCTGGCAAGCTTCAAGGCTTCCTAAGCTCTCACGCTCTCCAACACCACAAGAGGTTGCCTTCCTGATCTCTTGGATGGTGCTTTTCACTTGGAAAAGGAAGGCTTCTTAAGTGGATGGAGTCACAGGTGATTAGGAGATAGGCTTCAAAGGGCTGAGAGAATAAAGGAGGCAGCATCCCGATGATGGGGCAAATGAGATGGAATATCTTTGATGTCAATTCAGTAAACAGTAAAATTGGAGAAATGAATTTTCTCTCCTCTCTTCTATGAGTTTACGGATTCTACCTCAATGTGCTAATCCTTCCCATCATTGAGATGTTAATTCAATCATCAGAATCATAATTCCATGCAGCTCAACTGTGATACAACAACAACAACAACCAAGCCTTAATCCCACTAGGTGAGGTCGGCTACATGAATCCTTTGTTTCCATTGCGCTCTATCAGTTACCAAATTCTTATCTAAGTTTAAGTAACTAAGATCACTCCTTATAGTATCTTGCCATGTCTTCTTTGGTCTCCCTCTTCCTCTTTGTACATGGGCAAAATCCAGTAACTCAATTTTTCTAACTGGAGCTTCAATTGGCCTACGATTTAGATGTCCAAACCATCGAAGCCGACTTTCTCTAAGTTTATCCTCAATTGGTGCAACACCAACTTTCTTTCGGATATACTCATTTCTCATTCTATCCTTTCGTGTATATCCACACATCCATCTTAACATTCTCATTTCTGCAACATTTATTTTATTTGTATGTTTCTTCTTTGCAGGCCAGCATTCAGCACCATATATCATCGCTGGTCTTACTACAGTTTTATAAAATTTACCCTTAATTTTGGATGGGATTTTTCTATCGTATAACACACCAGAAGCATTTCTCCATTTTACCCAGCCTGCTTGAATCCTGCTAATAACGTCATTATCTATTTCGCCATCATTTTGTATAATTGATCCAAAGTATCTAAAGCGCTCACTCTTCTTGACAATTTGATCACCAATTGTCACATCTCCAATATAAGTATTTTCTTTCTTGACTAAATGTGCACTCCATATATTCAGTTTTTGATCTACTGAGATGCAAACCTTTAGATTCTAGAGCATTCCTCCAAAGCTCTAGTTTCGCTTTAGCTCCCTCTTTAGTTTTCTCAATAAGGACAATATCATCTGCGAAGAGCATACACCAAGGCACTTCATCTTGGATATGTCCAGTCATGACTTCCATAATCAAAGCAAAAAGATACAGACTTAAAGCCGAGCCTTGGTGTAATCCAACTGTAATAGGAAAATCCTTAGTCAAACCTCCTTGTGTCCGAACACAGGTAACAGCTCAACTGTTATATCCAAGAATAATGATCTGGAGTTTAAAAACTAAAACTGTTTTGGACCTAAAAGAAATAATTGTGGACCTAAGTGTAAGGAT
Organism: Apostasia ramifera; assembly: GCA_019297695.1. Classification (NCBI taxonomy): domain Eukaryota; kingdom Viridiplantae; phylum Streptophyta; class Magnoliopsida; order Asparagales; family Orchidaceae; genus Apostasia; species Apostasia ramifera. The sequence continues at coordinate 67,271 of JAEMOT010002833.1, read as the reverse complement.
TTTAGACTCATTTATAAGAATATGAAAGTTGAAGAACTAAATTGCAATTTTTCTTAAAAAAAAGATACATATGGGGCTGCCAGCAACCAGTAGCGCCTAACACCGCCTCACCCATGTGTTACTCCCTCCCTGCCATGGTTGTATATATAAAAAAAGAAAGAGAGAGAAAAATAAGTTTTTCTCTCCGCCAGTTCCTCTGTTCCACCTGCCTGCTTTCGCCGAGCCAAGGAAGGCCACAGCAGCAGGAAAAAGAAGAAGAAGGAAAAAGAGAAGGAGAAAGAATTAAAGCGGAGTTTCCTCATCCGAATCTCTCCACATATTTCTCTGTCTTACATCGAATAATTAAGATGACGTATAAGAGGTAGGCAAGAGTTCTAAGTTCTTTATTAAATTAAATTTTTAAATTAATTAATTAGTTTGATTTATGTGATTTTATGCGATTGGTTGAATTAAAAAGCATGCTTCGCAGGATGCTTATTTTGCAGTTTACTGAAATTATTATTTTTCAGAATAAGTCATTATATGTATGATTTCTGATCAAACTACATAATCGAGAATCCGTAGAACAGAACATGTGATTTATATTTCATTATGCTAAAATAAAAATATAAATATGTTAAAAAGCATAATGATGTGTATTTAATGTATTATTGAGTTGTTTACCAAGTTTAAAAACAAGATGTGATTTGTGGACTTGGAACAACTAAATGGAATTAACAAGATGTTTTAAAATTTAACAACGAATTAAGAAGGGTTTATCATGTTTATATCCCTGCCTATGCTCGAGCTATATAATATAATATCTGCTAAATTCAGGGATGATTGCCAAGATGTGTAAATAACCTGTCAAATTTCAGAGATGCTTGTATATGTGGCACTCCTCCACTGGCGGGGTATAGGAGTTGTCAAGGATCCTATGTATATGATATAGTGAAAAAAGACAGCTGAGACATAATCCAACAAATCGAGACCCAAACGATAAATACATAAAGAATAAAAAAGGATTTGAAGCGTATTATTATTACATGTAAATGTGACATAAGCATTTATGTTATGACTGTTAATTGCTATGATTATTTGTTATTGATGTTAATAAAGAATAATGTATATTTGCTTGCAAATAATTTTTATTTAGCAAGTTAGTGTTTATTGCATACTTAGTCCTAAGATCGGTGGACTGATGCCTTTATTGGCAGGTACTGGCGAAGAAAGAGACACATAAGGGGTCTACGAGTACTAAATCAGGGGAGATCTGTATTTTGGTTTGATCTTTTTCTTGTTATATAAAGTCAAATGTATAAATCAAACTGATAATATAGCCTGTAAATAAGTAAACTTGAGTTTATCATGTATTATCATGTCTCCTGTAGTTCAGATAGTTATTTGAAATATATATTATATTCCGCTGTGAGTGTTAAAATTGTTTTGTATTGTTAAAGTTATTTGATTCTATGTATAATTTCCTCTATGAATTAATTAAGTTTGTTGTCGTGATATCCCGAAAGAGGGACATCACATCAACTTTCATTAATTAAGGTTGAATTAGTGATCTAAAGATCAAGCTAATCAACTAAGTGACCTAATTCCCTTCCACTAACCACCAAAGAATATCTTAGAGGATCAACTCCAGGATATTCAAAACTAGTATCCTTGAGGACCATCTTCGAGGTTATTCAAAGACTTTCCTTTAGGAAATTCAGAAACCTACCTTGATACCTTCCTAAAGGATATCCAACAACCCTGAGAAGTCTATTCTTGAGGACCCACCTTGAGTATAGTCACGTCTTGAGAACCTCAAGAATGAACATAAAAACAACAATTCAAGACACAAGGTCTTGACATCAACAAGCTCAAGTCCAGAAAAAACCAAAGACAACTTCGTAAAGGAACTCGGAGGACAAGGTAGCTGAGCATCTCAAGATTGACATACCATCTTGAGGGCTTGAGAAAGAATATTTTTTAGGTGTCTTGAATCTTCAACATACTAACTGAAGGGCCGAAGAACCTAATGGCTTGACAAGTGTCTCGAGCCATAGCCTCAAGGACCCTCCTAGATGACTACGAACTCGACAAACCCACAACCACCATGGACTTTTTTGTCATCCCAAAGACTGGCCAGCCAATCTCAAGCGGACATGCGGGAAACCAACTATGGAGAAGATCAAAGGACAGAGTGCTACAGCCTCTTCACTCTATGGGTGAGTGCATGGTGTAAATGTATTTTTGGACACATTCACCTCATATAAAATGCTACATCTATAATTACCAAACAAGTTTTTGGAATAAAGTTTTGCCTTCTTCATCACTTTGTGCTTCCCTACCTCCTCTCTTTATTTTCCTCAAGCAAGCAAGAGAGAGAGAGATAAATTGAAAGAACCCAGCCTCCATACCTTAAGGTAAAGAGAGAACCCAAATAACACAAAAATCCTTCCCATCAATCCAACAAATTGTAAATCAATCATGACAACAAATTATTGACCATAATTACTACCCTAAAATCATAAGAGAATGTAGGGCAAAATGCACCACTAAACAAAAATAACTTAATTTAAAAAAAAAAAAAACATATTCAACTAAACACTCAAACAACCAATAAAATAAACACAAATGCTTCCAAAAATAAACATGACTCGATACAAAACAATCTGCAGTAATCAATCAGAGTGATTATGCAGAAAAATTACCTTTATCAAAGATTAATTTCCAAGGAAAAGACAAATGCTTTTTACGTAATAGAATAGATGGATTGCTTGATAATAGGTTTTCCTCATGAGAAATGAAACAATAGAAATTAGACGGCTAAAAGTTCTTCAAAAAATAAGGTACTTCAAATATATGACTAACATTTTTTCAAAAGTATCAGGTAATTCAATATTTGAAGGAGGAACGTATGTGAAGCCCCTTTTCAATTTCAATGCAATTGGTGCCAAATACTTTCTTTCTTCTGCAGGTGTCGGCCAATATTCCATACCTCTACGTTTTGTTATCCATAGACAAGCACCAGCCTTGCTATCATCAGTTATAAGCTCAAATGCACCTTTGTGGCATGCAACATACAAAAAGTACATTACAAAATCTAAAAGTTAAAAAGAACATATTAAAGAATTATATGTAAAAGTGTACATCTAAAACTTCACATTGCAAAATGAACAGGCAACATAAAGTTTATGCAAGGAAAACAAGAGGAATAAATATTATGTAGGTCACAGTAGTGGAACTGACTCAACTGAGGGAAACCTAATAGCATTATTCTAATTGGGTTCTCAAAATCAACCCCTTCTAGGTTTTGCTAAAGGCATCTAACTTTTTTATTAACAAAGTGAACATTAGAATCACCATGTTAAGTATTGATTTTTTGCCTGTAAGGTCCATAAGTAACATGACCCTTGACTCACTTTTGCTTGAAAAGAGAATGTTACTTTTAAGTAGAACTGATTGGGGAAGACTGAAGAGGAATCCACATAGGTAACCCCAACTAGCTTGGAATTAAGGATTTGTCGATGTTCATGCTGTATAAGGCTCATAATCACTTTCTTTTGTCTTAGTTCTCTACGACATGGCACACGTATTATGAACCTTGACTCGCTTTTGCATACAAAAAGTGTTACTTTAAGTAGAACTGATTGGGGAGAAGAAATCCACATAGCTAACCATAACTAGTTTGGATTAAGGATGTGTTGTTGTTCTTGGTGTATAAGGCTCATAATCACTTTCTTTTGTCTCGGTTCTCTACACTGTAGATGGGGCTTTAACTACACTACTAAATAGTTATTCAAAGTAGATAAAACTGTAAAACTTTTTAACATTTGGCAGCAAACTGTTGCACTTCATAATGCAGACTTCTGAGTGCAATAATGTGAACATTCCCTAGTGAATGATGAAGTAAAAGAGTCATTAGTGAAGACCTAACTATTTAATCACCCAAAGAATATTAAAAGAGTAGACAATGGTTGACAACAGCAAAGTACCACAGATACACCGGGAAAAAAAGGGCAGGGGAGGACTTCAGTAACATTCTATGATAATAATAAAGTCTGAGCACAAAGATGAACAACTTCGAGAAATTCAAATAAGTCACATCATCATACCATGAATAGATTTTCCAATAATACAAAAGATTAATGAAAAGATAAAAAGCAGAAAACATGTTGTGTTGAGATCATGAGGGAAGATGCAAGGTTGGTTGCACAACTTTTTAGAAGATAAATAACCAAACTACTTGGCTAGGTTTAATGAGCCATCATCAGCAATCTGACAGAGATATGGAGTACATTGGTTGAAAAATGATAACACTGTAAGTTTTGACAGCATACCTTTCACAATCATGTCCATAGATATGAAACCACCAACTGAGTTAATATGTCTATCATTCATCTTCAAAGCCAGGTCAGTTTGCACAAACTGCATGAAATTGCAAAGTAAAAGTGAGTCACTGAATTTATTTATGAAATGATACATATTTGACGGATCAGTGAGAACAAATAGACAAAACAGTTAGAAGGTTTCTATGAAGATAATGGATTGTATGCATGGAGAGCTACAAATAGATCAAAATGACATAAGATGTTGATTCTTAGCAAATAGAAACAGCCGAGCAAGCATATAACTGCACGAGAAGCTAATAAATGAAAATAAAATGACTATGACCAGGAATACATAGGAAATTATGGAAATTAACTATATTGCTATAATCCAAAAATTAACCATATTGTAAAATATATCTTCAGAATTTATATTATGCAAGCTATATAGAAATCAAAATCCTATGAAGTACGAGTACAATACGGCGATACGAATGCGATATGATACAAATACAACGATATGCCAAGCTTAAAAAAGTAAAATACGAATATGTTAAGATATGGTTGTTATATATGTGTATATAATACATTATATTCCTATTTTTAAAGTAAAAATTTATGATAGATTATAATGACTTATACATTTTATTCCTATAATTTTCACAAATATGTTTTAAATTTTTTCAAATTAATTATATTTTTAAAATATTTTTTATATCACTAAAAAATAGTATAGACAATTGAACTTAAAAAATAAAAATATCTTTCAATAACTATTGAATTTGAAAAAATCTTAAATTAAAATAATATCTTATAATTTGTTTAATTGTTTCCAACCTAACACAGATTATCTAAATGAGAAGAAAGTTTAAATATATATTAGTAGATTGGTTTCAGTTTCAATTTAAATTTGACCTAAATTAATTAGCTAGATGAAATGAGATACAATTAAAAATAATATATATGATGTGATATAAACTCTGATACACTGATCTAATCAAAGTAAATACATGCTCTCCTCTCTCTGAATCTCTAACAAAATAAATAAATAAAATAAAGAAAAACCAAAATCATATCCTTTTCGAAATATGAGCATGATTAAGGTAAAAAAAAAGTAAGCGATATTCAATAGAAATAAAGATAGTATCGATCAAGTTAGAAAAACCAAATGACGTAGCTGCTTGCGGATACAAAATCTTTTTTTTTATTGCCGAAACATTAGTATGCGTGAAGCTTTCTGCGATCCCAATTGCATGAGCCCAATGTATCTCTCAATTTTAACATTTGAGTTTATACATGAGTTATTTTTTATATATATGATATTTTTTATTTTTATCGTGTGGGCCGGGCCAACTTTTCTCTCTAATTAGAAATATCAAGAAGTACGAATAAGTATCAGACAAATATCGGGCAAGAATTAGATTTTTAAAAATTTAAAATAAAAATTGATACGCCACGTAGTATATCGGATACATATCAGTGGAGTATCGAGGAGTATCGATATCCGATACGGATAGTCAAAAACAGTTGAAGTAACTCTTAAATGTGAAAAGGATCTCTAATACACATTCCTTGAAGTCTTATACCTCTGGACAGAGCACATTCACTCGAATTCCTTCACGCTTCAATGGAGCAAGTGACCTAGTAAATAAAACTACACCACCTGTGACAGGAAAAGCTCAAACATGTGAATATGTGATTAATCACACCTACTGCCTAATAATCTATCTTGGTGTTCACTTTAGAATATAATGCATAATGTTCTTGAACATTACCACCAACAAAATATTCCCTTAAGAGCAGTCCTTCACACAATCAGTTATGTTAGCACAATACAAATGACATCCATAAAAATAACAAGACATTCCATGCATCCACTGGTACACAATGAGAATGGTAAAAGTATAATCAAATTCATAATTGGCTTAGAAAATATCAAGCAATAGTACCATTCAGCCATCAACAATTGACATGATTGAGGACTTAAGCTTAAACAGCATTGCTCTGTCATAGTTAAAATATTTGTTGAAAAAGAGTGGCCAATTGATCCCCCGTCACTGAAGAAAATCCATAAGAAAATATCCCTGACTGCAGGTTTTATTCATTTGTAGTAGTCTACTGAAATTGCACATACAAAATTCTAGCACGCTAGACAGAAAAGCCTATTTTTCTCTGTAACAACTACTGTGGCAATCTGTTTCTGCAAAAAAACTCCCATTACTATGTGACACCGTGAATTAAATTTTTTTTGTAAATAAATAGCCATCTCTTTAATATCCTTTGCAATAAATACTAATATTAACCTTTCTGTACTACATCTTTGAAGAGTCAACCCACCATTCAATAATAACATAGCCATGAATCAGACAATGATTTATAGCTCTCATTTATAAATTTAAGATCCTAAATTTATCATCCTTATATCCAGCTTTTAGTAGTATAAGTTTGCAGGATAGCCACAAGCAGAGCGGGAAAAAATACATATTGTTTATAACATTTGATATAGGAGTTCCGTTACATAAATTTATAAATTTTTGGAATGAGATCAACAATAAGAAAACAATGGATTGATAATCACATGAGATTCTGATAAATTACAAACAACAATGGCATGCACAGTATTATAACAGAAAAACTTTTTTCCTCCTTTTTGTGTCTCTTGGAAGATGTCTAATGTATTTTTAAAGTTCTTAGGTATTTCACGCACTGACATCATGACCATACTTTGAATGAGACTAACAGTGATTTTCATGACAACGAAAATATCTTCACAAAGTACTAATTTGCATCATTTGTAATGTTTACCACAACAAACTTAGCCAACTACATGCAGATAAAGATCTCTTATATACATGACAGAGAAGATCAAAAATTCTTCCTGAGAAAAAAACATCTTTCTGAGAAATTACAAACAATAATGGCATGCATGGTATAATAAGAGATTAAAGTTTTTTTTCCCTCCCCTTTTTTCTCTTTGCAGATGTCTAATGTTTCTTTGAAGTTCTTAGGTATTTCTTGCACTGACATGTGACCATACTATTAATGAGACTAATAGTCATTTTCATGACAACGAAAATTGCTTCACAAAGTACAAATTTGCATCACTTGTAATGTTTACCACTACAAACTTAGCCAACTACAAGCAGATCAAGATATTTTATATACATGATAGAGAATATCAAAAATTACATCTCCAGTTTAAAAACAGCAGCAAAACTAAGGCGCAAAATGTTACTAGTATACCACCGTAAGTACATAAGAAGTTAAAATTCAGAACCATGCATTATAACTGACAATTGAAACCACTCTTGTATAGATGTCCCTTCATACATAATAAAAACTAAAGTGGCCGAAATGAACTGGATAGAGTGAGAAATCAGATAAAACCTAGAAGAGAATTGGTTCTGCTATAGTCTCATTTGGGTTCGACAGCTGCAAGAAGTTTGGTTAGTCTTGTTGGTTATGCAAGCTGAATAAAACATGAACCAAGTACAACTAGGCTTGCAAGTAATTTAAGTCATCAGAATGAAGTACATAGTTGAGGTCAAAAACTGAAATCCATAATACCGTTCATATTTAGTAGGTTATTCAAAACTCAAAAAGTAAACCAAACCAGACTGACCAAAACTATATAGTCTCCAATTCTGAAAGAAAAACCTAACCAAATCCAACAATAGGATTCAACTTGGTTTGAGTTCACACTTCTGCCTCTCGTATTTACTAAGTTTGCAGGTACAAATTAGATGGCAGGAACCAGACAAAAAAGTGCATGCCCCTATCAAACATGCGTGTAATTAATGTTTAAAAAGGCTGTGATGAGATCATCAAATATTTGGATAATCTAATCGGACAAATAGCAAGTAGGCGAAAGCCTTACCTTTTGAACTAGAATAGATAGGATCAGCATACATTGGATAAAGGCCAGAAGCAGAACCAATATTTACTATAGCTCCAGCCCTCTTTACAGACCTAAACTTTTGAATCTGAATAAATTTTACACAACAATTGGTTACCGAGAAAAATATAAACAAGAATGAAAAGATATGCATAACACATACAGGTGCAATTCAGATTTCTGAGAATGATATGCAACAGACGAATGAATGACAACCCACACGATAAAAACAGTCCAATTATGGATAAATTGTTGTCATGTAGTCTATAGTAAATTTTATGATCAAGTAACAACAAATATGTTCTTATACATGATTCAGATACATCAGTTGACATGCGAACTAGAAAACACTTTAAAAAAAAGATTAGGACACAACAAAACCAAAATAGTAGGTAGCTAAAAAAACATAGTACAGCATTCTACTTTAAGAACATGATCAAGCAAAAGTAGGCATATTCTTATTCATATGTTCTGAAAACAGAACTTGACATAGAAATTAGAAATTGATGAACATGATAACCAGAAGAAAGAAATGAAAGCAAATTATATTAAACTAAAGACTGTGACGGTGCAAGAGAGATAAAAAGTGCAGACGAATACAAAATACATCTAAAGGAGAGAACACAAAAAAACCTTTATTCATAACTATGAGAATAAGCTGGCATCTTTTCTCTATTCCAATAACGATATAAATACATAGGGTTTGTATATTTTACATTTAGGACTTTGATACATTTTACATATAACGTGTTGTTGCCAGGTACCAAGTTTCGGATGAGAAACGCGGAGGGTTGCGTTAGGCAGTCGACAGCCAGCGTAAAACTTGTCGAATCAATCATGATATGAATCCTTTAGAAAATTGGGCTAAAGCTAGGACGTTCCCTGGAAGCGACGCGCTATATTGCCTTAATACAGTGAAAAATGGGCAACAACCGCTACATCGGCGCCCGGGTGTAGTGAAAAGTGAGTAAGGGTCCCCACATCATGGATTGATGCGGGTAAAGAAGCTAGTCCACCATACTAGAACTCAAATCAGTAGAATTAGATTAAGAACTTGGAATATAGGCAGCTTAACGGGCAAGCTAATAGAGTTGGTGGATATTATGATTCATAGAAAGATTAATATTTTGTGCTTGCAGGAAACAAAATGGGTTGGAGAGAAAGCTAAGAAAATTGATGGCTTAGGCTTTAAACTTTGGTACTCTGGTAAGAATAAAAATAAGAATGGAGTGAGTATAATTCTGGATAAGAGCTTGAAGGATCACGTAGTGAAAGTTAAGAGAAATTATGATAGAATTATGGCTTTAAAAATTATAATCAATAGAATGATTATTAATACTGTAAGTGTGTATGCTCCCCAAGTAGGTTTGAATGCGAGCATAAAAGAAAAATTTTGAAATGATTTGGAAAAGTTAATATAAGAGATACCTCAGGAGAAAAGATTATTTATTGGAGGAGATTTAAATGGACATGTTGGAAGTGTTGCCGAGAAATTTAATAGCATCCATGGTGGATATGGTTTTGGAGAGATAAATAAGAAGGGTAAAACCATGTTAGAGTTTTCTTCAGCATATGATTTTGTAATTGTTAATACTTTATTCAAGAAGAGAAAGGAACATGTTATCACGTACAAGAATGGAACTTCAAGAACTCAGATTGATTATTTTCTTATAAGGAAACGAGATCGCTTGGATTGTAACAATTGTAAAGTCATTCTAATTGAATGTTTGACTACCCAACATCGATTGATGGTTTTAGATTCTGAGATAAAGTATTGGAGAAGAAATAATAAGTCAAAATCCTATCCTCAGACTCGATGGTAGAATCTAAAGAATGAGAACAAATGTATATTTAAGAAGAAGGTTTTAGAACTTGGGCAATGGAACGTTAACAGGGAAACTGATCTTATGTGGTTGACAGTTGCTAACTGTATCCGTAAGGTGGCGAAGGATGTGTTGGGAGAATCCAAACGAATGATTTCAAATAATAAAGACTTGGTGGTAGAAAGATGATGTACAAGAAAAAATTAAGGAGAAAAAGAATTGTTATAGAGATTAGTTTAAAAACAAAAATAAGAATAAATGGGAGAAATATAAAGTGGTTCGACAAGAATCTAAGAAAACAGTAGGTAATGCAAAGAACATGAATCTTGAGAATTTATATAAGAAGCTAGATACTAAAAAATGAGGAAAACAATTATAGAGGATTGCCAAGACAAGAGATAGAAAAATTAAAAATTTAATTGAAGTAAAATGTATTAAAGATGAAGATCAAAAAGTACTTTTCATGAAAGAAGATATCAAAGATAGATGGATGAATTACTTTCAACAGCATTTCAATGAAAATTGTGAAAATTCAATTGATCTTACGGAACTCAACACCCCAAAAAAAGTAAAAATTACTCTTACATCTGACGTATTAGTAAAGCTAAAATTTGAAAAGCTTTAAAGAAGATAAAGCATAAAAAAGCAGTAAGACTGGATAACATCCCAATAGATGTTTGAAAGTGCTTAGGAGATGAAAAAGTTTCTTGGCTCACTAGATTGTTTAATATGATTTTGGAGACTAAAAGAATGTCAAATGAATGGAGAAAGAGTATATTAGTACCTATTTATAACAAATAAAGGCGATGTACACAATTATGCCTATTATAGAGGAATTAAATTAATGGATCATACTTTAAAACTTTAGGAGAGGGTGATCGAACAAAGATTACCCCGTAATACTAAAGTATCAGAGAATTAGTTTGGTTTTATGCCAGGTAGATCTACTATAAAAGCTATTAATTTATTAAGAAGTTTAATGAACAAGTTTAAGGAGAGAAAGGAAAACCTACATTTGATTTTTATTGATTTGAAAAAAGCTTATGATAAAGTCTCAAGAGAATGACTTTTGAGAGTTTTAGGAAAGAAATGGATTTATACTTCTTATATTCAACTTATTGAAGATATGTATAAAGGAGCTGTTACCTGTGTTCGGACACAAGGAGATTTCCCCTCTCAAGCTAGTACATAAATATCATAAAAACTCAACTTATTACAAATATAGTCAATTCTACTACCTCTCAAGTATTTAGTGAGCAAATCTGCTAACTAGTCATTGAAACTGACAAAGTACAAATTAACTTCTATAGATTAGACTTTTTCCTTGATGAATAACAATCAATCTGACGTTTTCCCTGATGAATAACAATCAATCTAACGTTTTCCCTGATGAATAACAATCAATCTCTATATGCTTTATTTTTTCATGAAAGACAGGGTTAGATGCGATGTACATAGCATCTTGATTATCACAATACTTCATAATCTCAGATTAATTAAATCCTAATTCATGCATCAACTACTTGAGCCATATAAGTTCACCTGTAGCAAGAGCCATTGCCCTATACTCTACCTCAGAACTAAACCTTACTACCAGATTTTGCTCTTTACTTTTCTAAGATATTAAATTCCATCCTAGTAGGATGCAATAGCCAGATATCGATCTCCAATATGTCGGAGAGCCAGCCTAGTAAGCATCTATATACTCTTCCACTGAAAATGACCACGATCATAATAGAAAAGTCCTTTTCCAGGAGCTCCTTTGAGATATCTCAAAACAGGATGCTACCTAATGGTTTTTACAAGGGGACTCAAGAAATTGGCTGATCACATTTACAGCAAATGATATATCGAGTCTGGTTACTATAAGATAGTTGAGTTTACCAACTAATCTGCGATATTTTCCTGGGTCAAGCATTAGCTTCTCTTGATTATGATCAAGTCACCATGAAGAAAGGCATTTTTAATATCTAATTAATGTAAGGACCAATGAAAAACCACTTCAAGAGTGAGAAACAAACGTACAAAGGCTAGCTTAGCTACTGGAGAGAAAGTATCTATATAATTAATGTCATGTATTTGGGTATAGCCCTTTGCTATAAATCTAACTTTTAGATAATCAGCTGAGCCATCAAGTGAAGTCTTCACAGTATACACCTACATACATCCGATTGGTGATTTCCCAGGAAAGAAAGAAACTAAGTCCCATTTATCATGTATCATTAGAGTGTACTGTAGACATCTCATCTATCATAGCTTATTGCCACCTTGGATGGGTTAGTACCTCTAATAAAAATTTGGAAATAGATATTGCAGAAAGGGAAAAGACAAAAGCAAAATAATTTAGAGATAATGCAGCATAAGAAAAATAATGAGATAAAAGGTGAGAAGTAGTGCACCGTTAAGTACCCTTTTTGAAGGCAATAAGGGCTTGTTTGATTGGAGGATAAATTTGGGTAAGGAAAGAGAAAATATTTTATTTTTTAGAATTGATGGGAAAGAAATTTATTTTAATATTGGGAGGTGTGTTGGATGTGAAATAAAGTTGATTTTAAGGTTGAAATTTGTGTTGGATGTGAAATAAAGTTATTAAAATTTATAATAAAAATAAAATATTATTATTTTAATTTTTAGCCCATTTTTGGAGCCTTCCCAAACAAGCCCTAAGAAGATCAAGTAAATCAGAATTAGAAGCATTCGAGATTGGAAGGTCATTTGGCAGGGAAACGGAGTCCTCAGGATTTGTAATAACTATTTCAGGACTTGTAGCAACTGTCTCTGGTCGAAGTTGTCGACAATACACTTGCAAAGGTTTGGTTGCTAGCTTAGATGATTCTGTAGAGGGAGGAATAGATAATGGCATAGGCATTGGGAGTGCCTCTGAGACAATTTTCAATGTGGTAGATGCACTGGTAGTGAAGAAAATGGTAGACTCAAAGAATGTCACATCTGCTGAATCAAAGACCCGATACAACTGAGGGGAATAACAATGGTACCCTTTTTGAAGATAAGAATATCCCAAAAAGACACTTTACTGACCAAGGCAATAGTTTATCTTTACCAGGAGATAGGAGATGAACAAAACAAGTGCAACCAAATACAAGTGGCGGTAGGTTATAAAGAGCATCTCTAGAAAAGAGAATGGAGAATAGTATCTGATCATGAAGAACAGAGGACACAATTGATAAAGTAGCATGATGTGAAAACTGCATCATCCAATATTCTAAGAGAATCTCCAATATCAAGTAATAAAGTACGTGCAATTTCAACTAAATGCTTATTCTTTCGTTTAGCAACACTATTTTGTTGACGTGCATATGAACAGGATGATTGATGAAGCATCCCTTGGGTAGACATGTAAGATTGAAATGAATTAGAAAAGTACTCCTTCGCATTGTCACAACATAGGACACTAATGGGAATACCAAATTGTATTTTAATTGCAGCATAGAAAAAAGTAAATATGAAAAAAAAATTCAGAACGATCTTTCATTAGAAATAACTGTCATTCGTGAATAGTCACCAATAAAAATTATAAAATACTTGAAGCCTATTTTAGAACCGACATGACCAAGACCCCAAATATCTTAATAAATCAAGGCAAATGGTGTTGAAGCATGCTTATTAAGACGATTAGGAGAAGTAGACCTAATATGCTTCCCTAGTTGACAAAAATGACACTCTAAACTCTTAAGACTAAAAAGACTAGAAACTAGTTTTAATAGACTTTGTAAGCTAGGGTGCCCAAGGCGACTATGGATTTGCAATTGTGTAGTTTCTGCAATAAGAATTAAACATGAGGGTTCACAGCTAGCTGATATAATCCTTGAGACTCATACCTTAAGCTAATCACATTTCCAGTCTGCAAATCCTAAATATAAACAAAGTCAGATGTAAATGTGATAAAACAATTTAAAGATTTTGTAAGTTTATTCATTGATACCAAACTCAAAGGAAACTTGACCAAATAAAAGACAAAAGATAACAATAATGAAGGATTAAGAGCAATACTACTAATGCTTTTCACTGATGACACAAATCCATTAGCAAGTGTGACATTGGTAAAACGAGGAGATTGTCTAAGGTGAGTGAAGGAGGGGATGTTACCCGACATATGCTCAGAAGCACCTAAATCAAGAATCCGAGTAAAATTAGAAGTACGAGAGATACGGGCTATGGATGTGCTCCCTTATGCTAAGGATGTTGTATACGGAGAGATAGCTTCCCGAGAGGCATGTAACTGAAGTAGTCTAAAGTACTCCTCAATAGGGACAGAGATGGTCAATTTGATGCTAAAAAGTTGGCTACTAAGAAGTCCCTCCTCAATAGATAGTAGTGTGTGAGAGGTGTTCAAAAGGGTATCCATGTAAAGAATAATGAATCTATTATATGCCCCATTTTTCCACAAAAGATACACTTAGGATGAGCATTTCCCCCATGTCCTCCTACATGGCCTCCACGATCCACTCCACCTCCCCCTCCTGGTATAGTCTGAGCAGCAAGGGCAAAGCGATCATAGATAAATTAGTGGCAGGAATGGATATAGTGGAAACACGCAGCATCCTCATATATGCATCAGAATGAAATGGTACGTAATTCCTTTGTAATCTTTGAAATCAGTGAAGGAGCACTCTGCTCTCCCGCGATTCTCCTTGAATGGTTTTCATGTAAAATCCAATAGGCACTATTGACTATTACTTCAATTTTCTTCCATTTCTTGGTTTTTTTTTCCCTTTTCTGAGCACTTCAATATCTTTAAACTTCCATTTTGTCCACCTTTAACTTTTGTGTTGCACCTCTTTTCATACCTAAAACAACTATCAATAAAATCGAATCCCTCAGTTTTTACTTCATCCTTACTAGCGTAACGGACAAAGGAATCCGTCTTGCTGCTTGGGAAGACATCACCAAGCCACTCCACACAGTTGGTTCTAACACCAAATATTTTCATTACATATGCACTGTCAGCAGCATCAAGCTCTCCCTTAAGGTGGTCCATAAGAATGGCCTTTGGAGCAATTGGATGACCCATTATTTTGGTCCTCTTTGGCCACCAATCCCTTACCATTCCTCCCCAACACCCCAACAAGAAGTAATGAGTTTTAAGCCTTTTATCTTCCTTCTAAAATTAAATTTACCATTAGTGCCCACTAGCCAAATGCACCAATATAAAAAGCAAATCAAACAAATTTTTTATGGTCAGTTAATTTTAATTTGAAAAAAAGAGATTGGTGATTATTTAATTTAGTGGTAGTAATTTTTTTAACCAATTTTGGCGCCTTCAAGGAGGATCAATTGCAAAGTAATGTGATCTTACGGAGATACATATGAGTAGAGCTAACCCATAAATTCTTCCTATCTAGGGGGCATGGATGAGGACACTTTTATGAATGACTCAAATCAGATTATGTCTTTCATCAAAAAAAAAAAATAGATTAAATGCCTTTAAATTGATCATTTTTTATTTATCAAGCTATTAGTATTGACTTATACAGTTCCTTTTTATTTTGTTTATTTGTTTTATTTAAGTGATATGTTTAGTCCAACATTATAGATTTTATTTTTACAGTAGACTTTTATTTTATTGAAAGTTTTTAGGGTGAGATTGCCCATCTATTTATAATCCGTCAATGAATATTTGATTATGCTATTTAATGAAAGTTTGAGTTTGACTGAGACATCGCTTAATGAAGCGATCAATGTCCCAAAAGGGAATTGGATGAACTTAAGGCGAGAATCTTAGACATCTAGCTATTACGAGGTCTCATCTGGTCGAAATATACTTTCAAGATAGTTTATATTTTTGTGGGACGGAGAGAATGAAAATTATTTTATGTAATGATGTAAAATTATGTTATTTTACTATTAGAATTGTGTTGGATGTAAAATAAAATTAATTTTTTATTAAAAATAACTTTTAAAGTATTTATGCAAAAAATGAAATAAATTTAATTTTTAATATTTGAATTGACATATGATGTAAAATAAAGGCTCAAGAAAGGAAAAAACAAAAAAAGCAATCTAGTCTCCTTGGCATATCTTATCATCCCTTCATCGCTTCCAACAAAGCCCAAGCCACAACTACTGAATTTCTTCGTACTATTGAATCAACGCATCCAATCTTACCTACTTTGAATCCACAGGCAATGATTCCAACCAATCAGTGTCGCATGAGTGCTCGAGCCAAGCCGTCGATTCTAGCTTTTAGTCTATTGAAGACCACTCTCCTGTGCCATGTCTTCTTATGTGAAAGCTACAAAATGGTTCACAAGTGATCCTCACTTAATCAATGCTCCCAAAATCTTTGAATAATTAGCCCATTATGGATCACCACCCATGAGACAAAGGAATGAATTTCCTAAAAGAACACATTCAAGGTAAAAGTTTCATTTTGTACCAAATTTTACTACGTAATCGATTCAAATTTGGAATTATTTACTCATATGAACTATTTGAGTTAGTACAATAAAAGAGATTTGACATTTAATTGTGAAATTATTGTTGGATTTGAGTTTTCTAATTAACTTAATTTAAATTCTCGATACTAAGGGCTTGTTTGGGTGGAGGATAAATTTGGGTAAGGAAAGAGAAAATATTTTATTTTATAGAGTTGATGGGAAAAAAATTATTTTAATATTAGGAGATGTGTAGGATGTGAAATAAAGTTGATTTTAAGGTTGAAATTTGTGTTGGATGTGAAATAAAGTTATTAAAATTTATAATAAATTTAAAATATTATTATTATATTTTTTTGCCAAATTTTAAGCATTTACCAAACAAGGCCTAAAAATTTGATTTAATAGAATTAAAACTGTTTAAAGTATTCTAAGTCAGTAAGTTCTAGCTTATGCAATCCAATTAAATTAAAATTCGATATTAGTTTAATTTGTTGAATTTGGGAATTTTAATATTATATCATATTTTATTCTTGGCTAAATTGCATTCGGGCCCTTGAGGTCCAAAGAGCATCCCAAATTGGGCCTAATTTTTTAAAAACTTCAATCTGAGTCCTTAAGATTATAAAAGTGTAACAGTTTGGTCTCCGTTAAAATACATTTATTAATTTTTACTATTATGTCATAAAATTATTTCTGATCGTTAACTTTTAACTTGTTATAAAAGAATGTTGAAATATTAATATTTATATTTTATAATTTTAAATTTTTACAGCAGATAAAGCAAAATATTGACAAATGAAATTTTAAATTTTTGTTAAATTTTTAAAAAATATTGAGGATAGAGAAGTATAATGATACTTTAAAATATATAAACTATTCAGATTAGTTTAAAATGATCAAATTTTACGTATTTTTATCAAGAAAAGCAAATAGAAAGGTGAGATTCTGAAAGAACGACAAATTATAGCACTTTTATAACCTCGGTGACCAAAATGAAATTTTTTTAAAAGTTAGAACTAATTTGCAATCACTCACGCCCGGATGCAATTTACCCTTTATTCTTTGAAAATAACTAAACTTCTGATCTCTAAATTCGCACTCCAAATTTGTATTAATGCCCAGTTTTTACAATTGTGAAGCTGAACAAGAAAATTATAAGGTAAAGCCTATAAACTACATAGGCTTGCCTTGAAAACAAAGATGTTAAAAAAGCCCAAGAACTCAACTCTTGAATTCATGGCCATGGTGCAGGTCTACATCTTTCTTTACTTAATAGACAAATATTGCTTTGGCATGCCCTATTCTAGTACTATCCATCTGTATGCCCTCTTTCTCTACTCCCTCCTCCAATGCTCCAATTTGATGACAGTTCATTATTTGTCCATTAAAAACTAGGCGATAAGTAGTTGGATAAGCACATTGCCTCTTTCAAGCTAGTTCATACAAAATATGCATATGAATACTAATATTAAATACTAATTACTAACAATGAGATACCATTCAAACTAAAAACACCATGCATAAGCTTTGGTGTTAGTATCTATTATATATGCTCACCAAAAATTCAGCAAACGTCCTATACATCTGGCATCCACAAATATCATCCAAATTGAGTGATATCAAGTTTCTGGAACCGTAATAGGTTTCCATTCATACCATTAAAAACAACAATTATTTAAAAGAATCCAATAATGAACAAACAAGAAACACTCCTTTGCCTTTGTTAGGTTGGAGGCAAGTCTTTTTCGTATAAAAGTGAACTTGCATTAGTGTTTATATATTATGATATAAAATTAAGTCATTTTAATATTGAGATTTATGTGGGATGTGAGTTTTTTTTTTTGTAAAGTGTAAAATGAGATAAACAAATTAGTTTTTAATGTTAATATTTGAGTGGGATATGAAATAAAATTAATTTTTGATATTGGAATTTGTGTTGACATTGAGAAAAATATAAAAAATTTGTTGAAATTTTTCTAATCCAACCAAAAAAGAAGAGTAAGGCAATCTTACCATCCTTCTTGGCATAAATACTAATTTATTTGATAAGCCGGCATGTTTTTAGAGTTTTCACACACTACACCTAAATAGTGAACATAATTGAGACGAAAGAGGATAATATTATTTATTGTGTTTGTAATTTATACAACAAAGTCTAATGTGGACACAATAAATTATGGAATTTCACTTACAAATGAATATTATTAGTTGCAGATAAATATTGTGTTCACTATCAAGAAAAGTAAACAAAAATATGATACGATGGACATTCAAAGAATTGCCATTCTAAATTTCAATAAGTCATCAAAATATTAAGCTCATAAACATTAAGCTTACCGCAATACGTGTACATTCAATAACAGCAACCAAATTAACATTGATAGTACGCCTCCATGTATTAGTGCCATCAGTTTTGTCATGATGAAATAAAACTAGAGTACCAATACCAGAACTATTGACACAGACATCCAATCTTCCATATGTTTCCATGTGCTTCTCAAAAGCAGAAGCTACATCCCCTAGTATCAAAAAAAAAAAGAATTAAGATAAAGGTAGATCATAAATCTCTACAATTGCCTGTTTCTAAATCATAGTGAAAAGGAAATTCTTAAACACGACGCTGAATCCAAGCAAATCAAAAGAAAGAAAAAATACAATAAAAAAAAAGAAAGAAAATAAAATTGGAACTGAAAAAATGGTTTCATAGCACCACGACCCTATAGGATAATATGGTTCAATAATTTGCTACCTGTAGATAAAAAAGGACTACAAGATACATAAAATTGACAGGGCATTCATTTATAGTTTTATATTGGGATAAAATAAAAATAGAGAACTCATTCCATACAGGGCCTACAGTCAAGATTTGATCCTACTGCATGGATAAAGGTGGTCTAAGATTTAGTCTAATTTGAGAGATTGGAAGCTAACTCAGTTGATTAGGGATTTAATTAATTAAAGATAATAGAGATTTGGGCTGATTAAAGATTCTAAGCTGATTTTGGAAGATTTGAGATTTGCCGACAATAGATGATTTGATTTAGGGTAAATATAATCCAAGTCCCTGAGGTTAAGAGGTAATATCATGCAGATCCACAATTTTAAGAATTTACAATCTAGCTCCACGAATTTTTAGAATATTACATTCTAAGTACTACGAAAAAATTAAAAAAAATCAAATTTAGTATTTTACACTTTCCTCTCTCTTCCTTTGCCTGCGAGCGACGAGTCCAACAACCGTGCACAGGCTGCAAAGTCGTGCAGCAACATGCACATAGGGGCATACCCACACGAGGGTCACACAACCCCTGCATGCGAGTTGCGACCACGAGTGGTGCCGGTGCTACGAATGTTATATAACCCTGCACACAAGGAGCTTATGGCCCCCTGCGCACAGCTGAGCAAGGCAGCACAGCCGCGAGCAGCATTGGGGTCACACATCCCCATGCAACAGCCGGATAGCCCACCTTAACTGGCGAGGATAGCATAGCCATGAAGTTGTTGTTGTCTATGCATTGGCCTAACTACAGTGATTTAGTGGCAGAAATTGAAGGGTTTTTCATTATTTCAAAATTAAATAATTAATTTACAAATAAACTTTATTAATATGTTAATGAAAAAATGACAGAAACCATTAAAAAGGATTCCAATCGAAATATTTATGTCGACCTCGAGAACCCAATTGAAAATAATTTCAAAACACAGGAATACAGATGGCATTTTTGAAATCATGGACCTGTGTAATATTACCCTTTAACATCAAGAACCTAAATAATATTTACACTTTCATTTATTTTTATTTGTTATCTTTCTTTATTTGATAGTGATATTTGATAATTTATATTACGCATTTAATTTTGGATTTCAAATTTTGGTATAATACGGTCTATATGAGAATCCCTCCGAGAATCAAAAAAAGAAGCACCCGGCATATATAGTAGTCAGAAAGTAAAAAAAAAATCCCTTAATATTCTCCTGTCACTGCAATCCTTATAAAATCTCTACAACTCATACTTATTTTCGAAGCAACACAATCTTTACATCATTGTCCAAAGAGTCTCCCGCAGATCTGCCAGCACCTTCTAATTCCAAATCCTCTCGCAAATCTACAATGGCGGAAGTACTTACACACAAGTCCTCAAAAAGAATTATTGGGTTCAGACCAAGTAACATAGAATTTTCGGCCATAAATCTCCTGTGCAATGCATCCAGAAGTGGGACCCATAAGCAAGCGGAAAGAAAAACAGCATGTCAACTCCTTGTTTCTCCACATTACTACATTTTCAGCTACATAGAGGAAATTTTCAATTATCTAGGGATCTTTTTTAGTTACTTAGAACTCAAAATATGTTACATAGGACACTTTTCAACTAAGTATAGGCGTTTTTCAGCAACGTAAAATCCTTTCAGCTACGTAGGGGCATTTTTATGCTACGTGGCTGCAGTTTACCACCAATTCTCTACCATTTCTTGTGCGAACTAAATCATAAATGCTTACATAGCAATGAAAATGACCTTACATAACATATTCCAGATCCTACATAGCTGAAACTTCCCTACGTAGCCGAAAACCATAGCTACATAGAGAAATGAAGAGAAAACACAACCACCATATTTTCACCAACTTATGAGTCCACTTTCTGCAAGCGTTGTGCAGGTTTCATGGCTGAACATGTTACTTGATCCGAACCCAACAATTTATCCTTGGAGAAAATCACATTCAAAGACTGCAGTAAAGGTAATTATACAAATCTCTATGCCTTTAAGGCCACGTGAAGAAGGAAACACTAATCGTTTCTTGCATAGCTTATTCCAAGTACCATTGACGTCATGCCACCCCTGGGCCAAGCCTCAAGCAAGTCACTGTTGCGTGTCGTCGTATCATGCTCAAGCAAAGGAAGCCAAGAACAAGCCTTCTCCTCATCCTTTCTTTTAGTTGCCTATGATTTTGGGTTGCCAGATCACATTAGTGCTAGGAGATACAAGCAACATTTACCTTTTCTTTCCTCATTTTTGACTCAAAAGCCTGTCTCATAATTCCAAAATCATTTGAGGCGTAATTTTCTATTGACCTAATATTCTAATTTAACTCCTAGTTAACTAATTTCAATTAAAGTTATTTGCTTGATTGGAATGTTCGTTTAGGCCCGAACTAAAATATCTGAATTTTATTTGAAATTCAAATTACACTTGGATTACAAGATATATCATGAGAACTCAATTAAATCCAACAACAACAACAGACAAATCTTTATCCCACTAGGTATGGTAGGCTACTCGTATCCTTTATTTTTATTGCACTTTATCAAATAACAACTCCTCATTTAGCTCCATATAATAAGATCATTCTTTATATTTTTTTACAAAATCTTTTTTAGTCTTCTTATTCCTTTTTTTATATAAGTAAAATCCAATATCCCAACTCTCCTTAATGGAGCTTCTATCGACCCACAACTTATATGTCTAAATCGTCAACTCTCTAAGCTATCCCTTAATCGAGGCTACTCCTTCTCATGGATATACTCAATTTTCATCCTCTTTCTATATATATCCCTCATCTACCTTAACATCCTATCTCTGTGATATTTTTTTTATTTATACCCACAACTTATATGTCTAAACCATCAACTCTCCAAGCTATCCCTTAATCGAGGCTACTCCTCCTCATAGATATACTCAGTTTTCATCCTATTTTCGTATATATCCCTCATCCACCTTAACATCCTCATCTTTGCGAAATTTTTTTTATTTGTATATTTATACTTTGTAAGCCAACATTCAACATTATATAAGATTGCTGGTTTAACCATTATTCTATAAAATTTATCATTACGGCTTGTTTGTTTGCGAAAGTTAATTTTGACAAGGCTAAAAATAAACTTTGATGAAGATTTTTTTATTTAAAATTGTGAATGAAGTGAAGTGAAATAAAGTTAATTATTATGTTAGAATGTATGAGGAATGCAATATAAATTAGTTATTATTTTAGTATGAGTATAGCATGTAAAGTAAAGTTAATTTTTCATTTCAAATTATATGTAGATATAAAATAAAGTTAATTTTTAATATTAAATTTTATGTATGATGTGATATACCTAGTTAAAATTAACCGAGTTAATTTAAACCTAGCTAAGAAAACAGACCAATCTAAGTGAAATCTACCAATAACATCACCATCAATTAAATCCATGACACCTAAATTTCATTTAATTATATTATGTCGGATAATTATAATTTAATTTGATAAATTCTAAATTATCAATAACCCATTTGATTTTAGATTTTAAATAAATTTGCGGTTTCATTTTCACAATTAGCACATTTCCAAAAAAAACAGTACTTGATTGTGCTAAATTGCCATTAATATTATTGATTTTCAAATTCGCATGTCATCTGCAATTTAGTCCTGCATCAAACAAGAACGTGAGGCTGTTCAATAATACCAAGTTTATGTAGTTCAGAGATATTGTATAAATCATATCAAACGCACTTTCAGCTAGCCCATTGTTTGAAGCATCCCAGATATGCATTAGAAAACTTAAAATGCAAAATTGACTGACAAAGCAAATAGATGAGGCATTGTCTGGTGAGCAAAGAAAGACTATGACAGGGATGCAATATACATTACCTTAGACCTGAACTATGGATTTAAACAATTCCTAAAATAACAGAGTTTGAATACATATAGGTACAAACAACAATTCAGAAAATAATAAAAAAAATAAAAGATAAAACTGAGGCTCAGAAAACAAATAGCAGCGTGATCAGATTTCTCACTTGCATTGGTAACATCACACTTAATATACATTGACAAAGGGACTCTTATGTTCGGATGGAATTTCTTGCTCTCTTGTTCGATTAAAAGTTGAACTTGCTCGCCCTTTTCTTCTGAGAAGTCAAGAACTGTCACGAAGAAGCCATTCTGAGCAAGAGCCAAGCTGATTGCCCTGCCTATAAAATTTAGAAACAGAACATTAGAATATGTCATAGGAAAACCAAATAATAAAGAATGCAACTAGAAAGAGTCAACATTTCCTTTGTTCCTATAGAACTAGCATAAACATCAATGTTTCTCTGTTCTTGAGCCACCAAAGGATATCACCAACAAAATACCTAGCCAAACAAGTTCCTGGCTTATGGTCCTATTGAACACATCTCAATAATCTATTCCGACAATGAACAAACATGATAAGGGATAGTGCTTATGGTACTGTTTCATTTTTGGGAATAACTGAAAACAGAAGTTAATAATGAAGGATAAATGGTCAAAGATAAGAATAGCACAGGATTAAGAAGATCAGAGAAAAAAAGAATGATGAGTCCAAGAAAGTTGAGTGCAATGAGTATTAACCTTAATATAAACAAAATTGGTATTGGGTTATGCCTCATGAGAACCAAGAAGCATGTTGAAGGTTTCGATAAAGTTTCGAAAAAACTAGTAGTAGTTATTCAATGAAGCCCCATAAAAGGTCTTCAAGGAAGTTCCTAAGAGAGAGTGATCATTGAAGAACATTGTCTTTCGAAAGGTTATCCTTGAAAGGAAGATAAGGTCAAAGATCACTGTTAAAGTGTTCTTTAATAAGGATGGAAGTCGAAGCAAATTCCTGAAAAGGTTTCTAAAGCTGAATGAACTACTTGTTTAACAAATTACTCAAAAAGATTTTCCCTCAAAAATTTCAAGGTGTTTTAGAAGATTTAATGAATCATTCTCTAGTATACCATTATTCAAGAGTGACCAAATGCAAACAGTGACTATTGCTAAGAAAATTATGTCCTTCCCAATCCCAAGATCATTGCTATAAATAGCACAGGAAAGGCGGCATGAAAATGGATAGACGTCTAAAGTGCATTACATCCAAGAAAACTACAACTCCAACTAGCTAGCCAATAGCTGGAATCAAGTATGCTCTATAAAAAAATAGAACCTTCTTTACTTTTAGGAAGATATCTCGTTTTCCTTTTCTTATCCTCCAAATTTAAACTTAAAAGATTCTTTGTTATTTAATGTAACTCAAAAATGCTATGAAGAAACATAGAAGTGCACTTTAAAAGTAAGCTGTGAAATGAAGGTCACAAGAGTCATGAGACCTAATTAAGCATAGGAATTAGTGAAGGTTTTGCTAAGTCAGGTCTTTCAACTAAAATACATCAATCCAAAATGTTAGTACCTGCTCTATAATCTCAATGGTTATAGAGTGAGCCTATTCATTATGGGGACCTTTACTTCATAGCGGTGCCCACAAAAGAAAGAGAAAAAGATTGAAAGGACAAAGACCTTTCAAAACATATTGCTTTTCCTTCCCCCTCAAGTGCTGGGGAGGGCTTGGGAAGAGTGCCCACAAAAGAAAATCGAGAAGTACGACTTTAGAATCTCAAAGTTCATGTGGAAAAGGCGAGATAAGATTTAGCGCACATAAGCCTAAAACATGAATTGACCAAAAGTCTTGCTACTTAAGGCAGATTAGCCATCACTATCATCGGCAAGAGTTCAGTGCATGAAGCAAATGCCCTGATGATGTTCAACCACTTAAAGCCTTCTTATGACAGGAGCATTAGTAGCAAGTCCCCCTCTAAAAAGTTCCTGTGAAAGAATCAAACTATATAATCTCACTTCTACTAAGTAGAAGCAGTTGTCGGTATATTATTATCCGTGGGTTAGAGTTTTCCCATGTTAAGTTTTTACTTTCGTATATTTTTTAATTTGCAGTATTTTTCTATTCTTAAAGTCAGAGCAGATTTTTGTTGTAGCTTTTCTCAAAGAACATCGTTGAAAATTTTATTTGGCAACACCATGCCTGCATTAACAAGTGGCACAAAGGCACGCCAAGATGTTGAAGCCCTAAAGAAAAGTCTACAAAAATCAAGATGGTGTGCTTGAACAGTACTAACTAGAGCATTTGGAAGCATCAAGTCGTGAATTTTCTCATTCGTAAGGAACTCCACATCCCTCGAGCAGGACACACTAAAGAGCCCGCACAGGTAAAGAAAGATGAATGGTAGTGGTTGGACTCGACGACAGCATGCTATATTCATCAATAGTTGCATGATGGAGTCTTTCAACTTGTGTCAACAAAGACATCAACGCTCTTTATGGCAAAAGCTTAAGAACATGTACAAAGGAAGACAACCAAAACCAAATCCTTCCTAATTAAAAGGCTTGTTGATTTGAAATTTAAGGAGGAAACTTTAATCACAAAGCACCTCAACTAGGTGCGTAGCATCATTAACTAGCTCCCATCCATGAAAAGGGAGAAGCTTCACGCGGTCACGCCACATCACATGAGTGCATTTTGATGATCATAATGCTAATCAAGCGAGAAGTTTGGCTACTAGTTAAGAGAAGTCATAATGCTATCCTTATTAACGATCAAGTCCACGAAGAGATCAAAAAGGGAGCAAAACAACATCCTCTTTTATCATCTTCGACGATAAGTATGAAAAACTTACTCCAGTTGAAGGAATCGAAGAAGTCAAAGTCAAAAACCAGAGACCAAGGTCAAGGATGTTCTCAAAGATGAATAAGTTCAATGAGTCTTTAAGGAACCGACTTCATCAAGCCCACAAGCAGAGGTAGAGGCAACCTTTGACAAGGTATCCAACTAACAATTATGTAGTCCTAATTGATATAGGTGAACCTATATGCAACAAAGAAGGGCTAGCAAGTAAGGATTATGACTAATGGAAGAAGGACATGCAAAAGGAGACAACATTTTTAAATAAGAACCATATCAATGATTTAGGTTTTGGACCAAGATGCTGCTGATATATGAGTAATTTCATTTGTCACTTGTGTACATGCAAGTTTTATGTGTATTTATTTTCTACCTTGTTCGATCTGGACACATGTTTGTGAATGTTTTTATTAGTTGTACAACTTCGGTTTAGCAAGTACAAAATATAAATTAAATGCTTGATACAATAGCTATTGATTTGCAGTTCATCTCTATATTTGCCAGAAGGCAATAAAGATATTTAAACATATTTATTTTCTATACGTTTTATTTGAGTCAATTGAGTCGAACATTATATCTATATTGTTGAAAATGCCCACTTAAGGTCATGTATATTATGGGTTGGTTTGGGTCTTGTTCAGACTTATTATTTCTTATTTGAGTCAATTTAGGATGGTGTGTGAAGATGCAGAAATAGAGAGACTAAGCTGCAATTTTCCAATTAATTCATTAAACCTGCCCTAGAGTCCATTGAGCTTTTATTTCCTCCAACTTTGCCAAACCAACTACGATTCTTGTCCTAATGTTGCTCGCCCGGTGGGTTCGCATCCCGACGCAGCTCACTTGGCATGTTCACCCCGATGCCGCTTGTCGAGATGCCAAGCTTTATTCTACTTGGCTCAGTTCATCCACCACTTCCTCCGCAAAGGATGGGAGACTCCGTCACCTCCGTTGAAATCTCAAAGGCCTTGTCATCCATGTCTCTCGTGACATGCCGATTCATTAATCGTGCAGTTCGTGGAGCCTCTTCCTCTTCCCTATAAAAGGCCCAGGTGAGTATAATGGAGGAGGATTGCATTTTCACTGAAAGCATTTGGAGAAGAGATATCTTCTTCGATTTGGAGCGGATCTACGCAGGTAACATCGATCTGATTCTGGGAACACAGAGGGGCTACAGGCTTTCCATAGGAGTTGAGGTTCTTCAATTTTAGGGCTTCTTCTCCCTTTTTAATTTCTGAGTTATATTTTATTTCACTGCCTGCTGAACTATAAATTGAATTCTACAGTTTATGGGCAAATCTTGATCTTAAATTTGATCTAAATTTGTTGATTTCATGGTCTTAGATCTAGTTCAACACTCCTTAAACCTCATTGAATTTGATTCTGAAACTGTTCAAAATCTTCCTGCACCTATTATGAAATTGATATTTTTTGAGTTATGTAAAGCTTGGTTCTATTTCATTAAACTTGCTGTTGTCTTTTCCCTGAAATGCAATTGACAGTTGGATGTTATCGGGTTGATTTACTTCATACGGTTCCAGTAATTCAAGTTATCATGGCATGGGAATTATTTTCATGGAATACTTGATTGATTGCTATCTTGCTTATACAAGTTGCTGGATTCACTGTGTGCATCACTAAATCCTTAGAAATCCACTAAGTTTTTGTGAATCTACCTCTTTATCAATTATCATAGTGTATGGAAGTTGTGGGCTTAAATCCTCAAGTGGCACTTAGTATGATTAAGATTAGAACCTATCAAAATCTAAAATCAAATTAGACCTTTATCTTGCATTGAGAAATTATATTTAAATCAATCTTAAAATTATTTAGGAGGTTTAAAATCATCATTGCATATATACCTAGGCACAAACCCTTTTCCGTCGTGCGTTAATCGCGTTGCAACTCGCACGGCATCAATGTGTCCAGATCAAACAAGGTAGAAAATAAATATAGATAAAACTCTAGCATGCACACAAGTGACAAATGAAATTACTCATATATCAGCAGCATCTTGGTCCAAAATTTCAGCATAACAACAAAAAGTGCCCCTAGTGGAAATAGAGCATCACTTCAAGCAGCAGTTCAAGGAGCTGCAGAACTTAAAATCACTTCCACAAGCTATCTATTACTTTTCTTTGCTTCATTCTTTGATGTGATACTAACTGAACCAATTAACGCAGTATAACACCAGCTGATTAGATCATCCAAGTTTTCAGACTTTTACTCGCAGGATAAATCTTACATCAACTCAAACCCAACAGCATCAACCTGCGATTTCTTTTTTCTTCTCGGTAGTTCATTATGAATCAATAATTAAAAGATCCTTCAGGCAATCAACGTCAGCGACTTTCAGGATGATTTAAGGATCAAGCGTTTATGAGTCAAGGATTAACCGACCCAAAATCTCTTGGTGATAAAGCAAGTACTTGAGAAGAAATTAGAAGATTGCGATTTCGCCCTCTTCTGACCTATATAACAAAGAACTTCAAAAGAAAGAGAAGGGATGGGTTGAGTTACCAATTCCAGAGGCACCACCAGTAACGATGGCGGACATGCCGGGCTTGAGCTCCATCGCGGATAAAAACTACCAGGAGAGGAAGGAAGAGGAAGGAAGTGAAAGGGATTCAAAGACGCGCAAAGGTTTGACGAAGATGAAGTGGGCGAGAATAGAGACAATCCTCAGACTCGAGCGGCTCAATCGGCTGCAGCGGATCAAATTTCCGTAATGAAAGTGCAAGTAATGGACCCAATGGGACCCGATAGGCAGTAACTATAAATATTTTGAATATTTTAATGATTATGTCGCGCCTCTCTGGAACAGAATGTTGCAATTAGACCTGGGCATCTTTCGGGCTCGGACCGGGCTCGGATCGGATCAATTCGAGCCGGATCACCTATTGAGTATGTTAAATCACACCCATACATATACATTCGGGTCAATTTATGTGACCAAGCCCAACATGGCCTCGGGCCGGGTCGGGCCGGGTCGGGCCGGGTCGACCCGAATGATAAACTCTTCTCAAAATAAAAAAAATTATTATGCTTTTCTTTATAACAAACTTTAACTCCAAAAATCCTAAATATCAATATTACTATATAATTTAAATTTTGAAATAATATAAACATTTAAGCACCATATAAAATATCATATAAAAATTTAACTTTTGTAATTTTATTACAACTCTACAACATAAAATCATAATTATAAAATTATAAGTTAGCTTTAGTGTCGGGCCGGGTCGGGTCGGGGCCCCGATGATCATACCTAAGCCCGATCATGAAAATGATCGGGTCGGGCCGGGTCGGGTTAAAAGAATAATATGAAAATTTTATCACAATCCAAGCCCTAAATTTTTCGGGTCGGGTCGGATCGGGTCGGGCGGGTCCCCGGGCCCGTGCCTAGGTCTAGTTGCAATCCTCAAAATTAGTAAATCATATGTCCGAACTTCAGGCTCTGTTTGATAATAAGAAAAAAAAAACTTGATTAAAATTTTTAATTATTTTTTAAAAATATATATGATGTAAAATAAAGTAAATTGATTATATTAAAAATTGTGTAGGATATGAAATAAAGTTGATTGATTTATTGAGAATTGTGTTGAATGTGAAATAAAGTGATTGTTCCATGTTGGAATTTATGTGAGATGAGATATAAAATAATTTTTTAAGTTTTTTTTAAATAAATTTAAGATTTTGATTATGGCTAATTTTAGTCATATTTTTTAGCTCATTGCCAAACAGAGCCTCAGAGTTCAGCCGGCCAGCAATCATTTGGCTAAAGGTTTATATTTTTATTAGATAATTTTTAAAGTTATAATTTGTGTTGAACTAAAAAAAATTCAAAATAAATAAGACCTAAATATTATAAAGTAATTATCGAGTTCAATTAGCTGAATCGTTTGGCTGGCCAATAAGCCCACAACATCAGTACCGAATGGGGCCACGTGATTGCTGGCCGGCTGAACTCTAAGGCCCTGTTTGACGTGAGGACCAAAATCAGGACCAAAATATTACTAATTTAAAAAATAATAATAAATAAATAAATAAATTTTTAAAATTATTTTACATATATTCTAATATAAAAAAAATATTTATTTATCTCACATACTCAAAAAATTTTAATAAAAATATCAACTTTATTTCACATCCTAGATTAAAATATTTGAATCGAATATTTTAGTCTAAAATGTAAAATAAAATTGATATTTTTATTAAAAATAAGGGGGATTTACATACAAAACACTGAATTCATCACAAATTACGTATTTCATCATCTTTTAGTAAATATTACATATATCACACTCTGCTTATGAGTTTTACATTTCTATTGTAATAATAGAAATGTAAAAAGAGTGTGATATGTGTAATATTTACTAAAAGATGATGAAATACGTAATTTGTGATGAATTCAGTATTCTGTATGTAAATCTCCCTAAAAATAATTGAGTATGTGAAGTAAAATAATATTTTTTTATATTAAAATATATATAGAATGATTAAAAAAATTTATTTATCATTATTATTATTTTTTTTAAACTAATATCATTTTAGTCCTAATTTTGGTTCTAGCGTCAAACAGGGCCTTAGAATCAATTTTATTTCAAATCTTATACACTTTTTAATATTAAAATAAAATTCTTTGATATTAAATTTAAAAAATAAATTAAATTTTTTTTTGTCTAAAAAAAGCTCGAACCAAACGAGGATTTATTTAGGTAATTTTAAACAAAAATTAATAATTATTTAAAACTTGATATAAAAAAATTAAAATTTAGTCATATTTTATTTAATTTAAAATTAATTTAATTTTTTTCTAATTAAAAATTAATTCATTCAAAAAAAATTAATTTATCTTGTAATAGACTTAATATACATATACGTTTGTATATATTTTTTAATATAATTAAAATATTTTTTACATAAATATAATATAATATTATACATAACAGAAATAATTTTAGAATATTCACATAAAATTAATAGTAAACTTATAATATCATTTTTTAATTATTCAATATAAATAATAAATATTTTTATAAAAAAATATAGTTATAATTAAGCTCAATTTAACACTAAAATTAACATAAAATTTACAAAATTTAAATAGAATTGAATTAAATTTGATTCAAATTTTAAAATTTTAATTACAGATTGTGCTCAACTCAGTTGAATTTAATTCGAAGCCACTCCTATGACGCCATAGCTTTGGTTTGTGGTATGTAATAAAATATTAATCAATAAGATCATTCAATTTTTTAAAGTGAAAAGTCGAAATTAACTTGCTATAAATTTAATTAAATTGATTTGTCATGTGTTCTGATATACAAGTTTAGTATTTTTTTAAATAAATTTAAATTTACATTAGAAATAGAATATATATATATATGCTTTAAATTAAGGCAAACATTATAAAAATAAATTAGAGTAAATATTATACAAATCTTTAAAATTAAAAGATAATATTAAATATCCTATAAAAAAGATAACATCAATTAATTTTATAATTTTTAAAAATTGAATTCTCAGATCTAGTTAGTTTTTCAAACTCATTCTTGGGTTAGATTTCAAAATATCCTGCTAGTTTTTTCTAATATTTTGGTCAATTTTTTCAAAAATAATTCACTCCTTAAAAGTATTTTTATTTACATAATTATTAAAATACTTTTTCCTCTCTCACAATATTTATTGAGGAAACATGGGGGTAGAAGATTAGCTGAATAAAAATAATATAAGATAGTTATTTTAATTATATTTAATTATTTTTTTATAAAAAAGTTTTAACGATAAATATATTAAAATTTAAATGTAGGTGCTAATTTTTAAAAATTATAAATTTACTTAAGGAGGTTTGGTTCAATGTTATTTTGACGTTATGTTATGTTATCTAGAGAAAGTAATTATTTGATTTGATGATATCTATAAATAATCTTCTATAAGATTATAAAATTATTAATCAAAATAACATCTAAATTATATAATATAACACCAAGATAACATCAAACCAAATGCCCTCTTAATATTATCTCTTATTCTATAGTACGATATATCCAATAAAATATTTTGGCCAAACTTACATTCCCAATTTTTAATATCAAAAAATACATATATTTCCCAATTTTTAAAATGAAATATAGATTGATCATTGGTCGGTAATAATTATCAATTAGGCTTCGTTTGTTTGGCCATTGAAAATTAACCTGGTTTAATTTTAACCAGACATATCACATCACACATAAAATTTAATATTAAAAATAAACTTTATTTCACATCCTACACACATTACTAAAATAATAACTAACTTATATCACATTCATCACATATCCCAACATAATAACTAACTTTATATCATATCCCTCACATATCTCAATGTAATAACTAATTTTATTTCACATTATTCATAATTATTAATAAAAAATATCTCTATCTAAATTTAATTTTAATCTTGCTAAATTTAACCTTATAAATAATTAGATTTAGTTATTAAACCTAGAAACAGTTTGAAAACTGCAACTAATCCTCCGTTAATTCTTTAACACGATCATAGCTAAAAGTCCTACTTTATTAAAATTATATGGTGTATTATTTTTTATGTAATTAACAAATTAATTTAATTTAACATCAAAAATATTCATTATTAATAATAAAAAGAATTACATAAATAAACAAAAAAAAGTAATTTGGTCTTTACACGTGGTTTAAACATTGAGCAGTAATATTTTTTTAAATAACTAAATCAATTTGATAAAAAAATAAAAAATTATTAAGCTTCCCACAAATTAATTTTCATTCTAAAAATGTTACACATGCAATGAATGAAATAATATTAAAAATCAAATAATCAAAAGCCGCAAACTTGAATGTTTGAAAGTTAATAACAACCAACTTATATTGCATGTCACATCACACATTAAATTTACTATTAAAAATTTATTATATTTCACATCATATGCATAATTCAAAATAAAAAATTAATTCTGTTCCACATTCTACACGTTTATCAAAATAATAACTAATTTACATCGCATCTCCTACCCATCCCGACATAATAACTAACTTTATTTCATATTATTCATAACTTCAATAAAAAATATCTCCATCTAAATTTTTACTTTAAATTTATTAAAATTTTACAAACAAACAGGCCCAATCTAACAAGCAACTAGGTGTTTGTCAGCAATTTTTCCAAAAAGAAAAATCATCCAGAACAATAACAACAATAGATATCAAAATAAAAATACTCATAATATCTAACTAGATGTTAGCGCCCTCAGACCGACCATAAACTAAAATATCAATGGAATAGACATAATGAGGCTCACATATCAGAAAAGTCAGAAACCTTATAATTGCATCACACATTGTAGCGATCAAGTAAATCAATCGATTGATTTCGTACTACATCAAGTTGAAATATTTAACCAAGATAAGATGCACAGTTCAATGCATCATTAACTTAAATACAACTTTCCTTTGAGTTTTACTTAAATAATTATTGACGTATGGATGTGAGGGTCCCAGGAAACACCAAATAGAAAGAGAGTTCCGGGAGGCGGCGGCGCACAAAGGGATAAGCCTGTTAACGGAAGCTCAGCAGGGGAGTAAATCTAGAGCATTCAGAGAAACACACAAAGATTTAAGGTGATTCAGGGAGATAATCCCCTACGTCCACAGGACGATCAGCGAAGGGGCTTCACTAATGAAGAAAGGTAGCCTTAAAGGCTTGTACAGTATTTTTGGAAAGAAGAAGAAAGAAGAAAAGAAGAGAGCTCCACAGTTGGGGCTCTGTTACAATGAGAGTGAAGAAATCTTTTTCCTTGTTTCTTGACGTCTCTCTCCTCTTTTTTTCCCTCCTCCCCTTGTGGGAAACTGTTTAGCGGTATTTGTAGCTGGAGGAGTGCGTAGCTTCACTCGGGTTTTCCGGAAAAAAGCTGATGGACAAACTCTGGGCTCACGCCGCTTGTCGGCCGTCAGAGAGGCCTGATGCTGTAAAAAAAGGGGGTGATATCTTTTAATATTTGTACTTCTTCTGGGGATCCGTGGTGGCCGGAGCATGTGGATCCTTGATTTGCGGGTCTGAAAAAAAAATGCCTTATACGGGGAACGACGTGGTTAAGTGGAGCTGACTGTGACAGGTGTTGTTCCGTAATCTCGTACCCGATGTTACCAGGGATGATCCTGGCTTATCGGGCACGAGGTTGGGTTGAACCCTCGTGTCCGAGGTTTGACTTGGTAAAAGATTCTGCAAAGTCAGACAGATGAGTCAGCAAATAAGTCAAAGAAGTGGAGGCCAGCCAGGCGCTACGTGAACGGTCAAGATGCAGCGTATGAACCACGTGTTAACAATAATATAGCAAAATAAACCAGCTTAGAACTTCAATATTTTTTTTAAATAGAATTTTAAAAAATTATTTGTTGTTTTTCACATATAACATTAAATAAATACGCGTACAAGACGATACTCCAAGGAAAGAATTAAACTCTAATATCATGACATGATCAATAGGCAATTATTTTCAAAAAAAATAAAATGTAATATTATTTTCCTATAAATGAAATTCAAAAGCAATAGATAATTTTTAAAATTAATTTTACTTTGTGCACTGGGTGCCATTTGTCGAAGAAATTTATACATAATAGCTGTATTTAAAAAAAAGGCCAAATTAAAATAATTTAAATAAAATTTTCTAATGTTTACAATAATATAAAATTATATCACACTTGGAACAGGTTGAGTAAGGACCGAGTCAAGATAATTAAAATCAAAGAAAATTCAATATATTTTAAAATTTTTTTGTAGTATTATAATTAAATCACATATAATAATATCTATATTAATTTGACTTCAATGGTGAGGGATAGCTTCATATATAAAAATTTTATATTTATCACCAAAAAATATTCAGTATTTTCATGCATATTTAGCATTTTATTTTTAAAATTAATAAAAGTATTGTATAAAAATAATAAATTTTTGAAGGTAACAGATGTAAATTTTCTAAGGGATTATATAATTTGTATTCAAGGGCATGAAATTATGATGACGGAAAGCTAGCTGTCAGTTCAAGCTGAAGGTTGAACTCGGCACATAACATAATATGTAAAATTAATAAAGTATATCAGCATATATTATATATTAATTGCTGAGAAAAAATGTTAAAGGAATTGCAAATATATTAATGTTGTAATTTCCTGATTGTAGGATGGTAAATCTTTTGCTTATTGTTATAAATAATTCATAAATTAATCATGGAATTAATTTAGAATAACATATTGATTATGAGATCAAAAGATGGTACTTTAATTTAAGAAAATTTATATAAATATTTTTATATAATAACATATAAAAGTATCTATTCTTTTATTTTTACAATATTATCTCACAAATTTTTAAAATACAAGTTACAATAGTATGTATGAATAATATTTATTATTAGTAATATTATTATTGTTATTATTATTATTTTTTAGTTGATCTGATTTTGAGACAAACGATCTGACTCTATACTTACTTGAGATTGTCGTAAAAATGGATCAATGGCCTCACGAAAGATGATTATTAAAAAGTAGTCTTTGAATTCAGGGAATAGCTTATTTATTTATTTTTAAGAAGAAAATTCTAATATCTACAGACAATTATAAAAGAGTTTCAACACCATCCCTTTGCTAAGCTATTATGCAAGAGTGGCCGCATCTAAAGAGCAATACACAGTCATTTTTGTCAATTCATAAAAGAAATATTATTCTATTCTCTTTCTATAAAAGTGTAAAGAAGGTCAATATAAATATGACGTTGAAGACGTGTGATGTTACTACCATGAAGATAGAGACCTTCATAAAGAGCACTCGATGATCCAATCAGAGGTGGTGAATTCTAGTGGTGAAGGTCATTGATCCAAAGAAAATTTAGTTTCCTAGACACTTTTTATTCTATGATATTGTGTTGTTAAGTCACATTATTTTAAAAAATTGATAGTTTGATTTAATGATATATTTAAATAGCATTCTAAAAAAATTTTAAATTTGTTATTCTAAAGTTATATTTGATCTCCTTTAGTTCAAGCATTATTTTAGAAATAACACAAATGTTTATTTTAAAAATTAATTTTATTTCACATTAATATAAATATGAATATTAGAATTTATTTTTTAAATATTAAATATTTTTTATTAAATTTATAAAATAAAATTTTTATTAAATTTTTTTTAATACGTTTTATTTAAAATTTAATCCTTCAATCAAGCCCCCGCGTGCGGAAAAATACTTGGGTTCGGAGAGCTCGCCACATCACCATTTCATACACCAATTAAATGGCGACAGCTGGCACCGAGCGGCCCACTGCAGTTGGGTTCGGAGATCGATGTGCTTGTTATAGATATAAAAGTGCTTGTTATAGACATAGATGCGCTTGTTATAGACATAAAAGTACTTGTTATAGGCATAAAGGTGCTTAGTTATATATATTTATGCTTATAACAAGCACATTTATGCATATAACAAGCATATTTATGCCTATACAATCTATAACAAGCATCTTTATGCTTATAACAAGCACATTTATGCTTATAATAAATATTTTTATGTCTAAATGCGCTTGTTATAATTATAAATATACTTGTTATAAGCATAAATACATATAACTAAGCATCTTTATGCCTATAATATGCACATTTATATTTATAATAACCACATTTATGTTTATAACAAGCACTTTTATACTTATAATAAGCATATCGATCTTCGTATCGAACTGCAGTGGGCCGCCCGCTGCCAGCTGTCGTCATTTAATTGATATATAAAAAAATGATGCGGTGAGTTCTCCGAACCTAAGTATTTTTCCCGCGCGCACATGGCCCTTGAGAAATGACCACAGCCGAGGCCACAACGCACGGCCGGCTGCAATGCACGCTGCGCTGAGGCGTGCGACCAGCCCGACTAGCAGGAGAGGCGGAACGGAGAGATGGCTGAAAGGGTAAAAGGGTCAAACTTATATTTTTTTTTTTTGTAAATTTTTCATGGGAGGACCCAGAACTGTACTCTCTAATAACGGACTCTCCCATTCCCAGCCTCCTTCCTCTTCCAGCGAAAGCTGGAAATCTGTATTGGAGGAGAAAGGGAGAGCGTCACGAGTCAGAACGAGCAGGAAATCGCTATCAGCGAGAAAGAGAGAAGAGAGATTCAGAAATCGGAGATCGAAGAAATTTCTATCCCTCTCTCTATCTTTTCCTTTCATTTTTTTTGTTCAACACCTCGATTCGATCCTTTCCTTCTGTGATCGGCTAGGAAAATCGTCGACACGAATCGAGTCTGTATGGAAGCGGAAAGTCATGCAGGAGATTTGCATGTTTCCGTGAAAATATTTTCGATCCTTAGCTTCCCATTGAGGTCAACTAATTCATTTCGCTTCAGCGATTAGTAGATCTCATCATCTATAGTCTGAGAGGGGATTAGTTTGCGGAGATGTCCTCCCATGGGGCTGGCGCTGCCGGCAGCCTGGCCTGCGATCGGATGGTGCCCCTGTCCGTTCTTCTGAAGCGGGAACTGAGGGGCGAGAAGATCGAAAAGCCCGACATCCTCCACGGTGTTGCCAGCCAGAGCAAGAAGGGCGAGGACTTCACACTTATCAAGACGGAGTGCCAGCGGGTTCCCGGGAACGGCGGCACGACTTTCTCCGTCTTCGCGGTTCAAATTCCTTCTGTGTTCTGCATGACATGTATAAAGTCATTTACTTGTTATCATTTTAACTTTACAGTCGATTTGCGTTTGTTCACTGCAGATATTTGATGGTCACAACGGTTGTGCGGCTGCTATATACGCTAAGGAGAACCTCCTTCACAATATTCTGTCTGCTGTTCCTTCAGATCTTGATAGAGATGAATGGTTCGCAGCTCTACCACGAGCTTTAGTTGCAGGTTTCGTTAAAACGGACAAAGATTTTCAAGATAAAGGTATCAACGAGAATGACTAGTGGAATTAATGCCTTGTTTATGTGGTTTTGTGGTTATAATTTTTTGAACCAATTTTCAGTGTATTCTTGTCTCATTAACATTCTTATATCTTACAATAAAAAAAAAAAATCTTTTATCTCAGTCTTGAGCCATATGCCTATTTGAACTATGATCATGAAGAATATGGAGAATGTGGAAAGGTTGATTCTATGAGGAAATTTATGCGACTTTTTGTTTCTTAATTTTTTTGTTGTTATTAACCTAAATTTCTATCGTAATGTGTTCTTTTAACAATATGAATGTTGGCTATTGTTGCCGGATAGTATACATTCCTTTACTGTAGATTTATATGAGTTCCTTTGATATACTTGGATTAAATGCTGCCATGATGCTGAAGGTCAGGATTTCAAATACTTCTCATCTTGATCTTGAAAGTTTATGCCAAAAGGCAGGGAACAGCTTCTTTTTTCTGTTTTCCCTGTAGTTGGGAATATAATTTCTCATTGCAGTGAATCATAGTTTTTCTTAATTTGCATCGTTTCATTTCTTTTTTTCTCAGGAAAAACTTCAGGAACGACAGTTACTTTTGTAATATTAGATGGGCAAACAGTAACAGTAGCATCAGTTGGAGATTCACGTTGTATTCTTGAATCTGCTGAAGGTTCACTTTATCTTTTGTCAGCTGATCATAGGCTGGATGACAATGAAGAGGAGTAAGTTTGATTTGTTTTTATTAATTAAATACGTTAGGAAATGTTGCTCTAAACTTTTATATTGCATGTTCTTACAGAGTGGAACGCATTACTGCTTGTGGGGCTGAGGTTGGGAGGCTAAATCTTGCTGGAGGAGCAGAGGTGTGTTTTGGTGCATGGAAAGAACTGCCTTGGTCCTTTTTCAATTTAAAACTAAATTTTGGGTGTAATAATATCTGTCTTTACCAGAACGAATCATTTTTGTTGTATGCTGTTTCTTTTTGCTGAAATCTTCAGTTTACTTTTGTTTGTCATATGATTGTGATGGATGCACTAGGAGCATAGGTACTGATGTTGTTCTGACCTCAATTGAAAGTTTAATATAGGTAAGTGGGCATTTTCTTGACTTCTCCAAACAAGAAAGGAGGCTTACTCATATATGATGGATTTGGCTGCAAATAGTGCCATCTGTGGAAGTCACAGCCACTTGGGTTAAAGTGCTATGCAGATTGCAGTGATTTATTTTGGATTGTAGGTCTATAGTGTAGATTAGGTAACTTATACAGCCTTCTTTCAGATGAAATGGTCATTTTTGCGATTACCTTTAATTTTGTAAAGAGAAAATGGGGTCCAGAAAGAAGAAGAGGCTCAGAAGGTTGTGTGAGGTGGAAATGTGTAACTGGTCAACGGTTAGAGGGAGATGGGAGCTGGTCTCTTCCACCGTCTCCCAAAAAAGCCTAGAACATGGGGGAGACAAAAACATCTCATGACTCTTGCCATGCGTGGCTCCATGGTGGTTACAGCGAGCAATATCTGTGGTGGCAGCAATTCTAACAGCATTGGATTAGAATAGGTCGTTGCTTGATATTTATTAACTTGAAAATAATATTTTGGTCAATTTCCTTTTGAAATAAATAAATCAGATAAATATAGTTTTGTTAATTTACCTATTAATTTGTATTGCTAGGTAGTAGATTTGGGTTTGATATATAAAATATACTTTCTAGGTTGGACCTCTAAGGTGTTGGCCTGGTGGCTTGTGTCTCTCAAGATCAATCGGAGACATGGATGTTGGTGAATTTATTGTTCCTATTCCTCATGTGAAGCAAGTGAAGGTATGTACTTTTTATTGCATTCTTGAACTCATTGCATATAAGCGGATGGTTATATGTCCATTAGAACTGAATTACATGATCACTTTTTTGACTGTCATCATAGATCCATTCTTTGAATGGTGACGTAGAAAGAGGGACTGGGACAGAGAGGCAGAGAGTTTACTTGCTCTTAAAACAATTTAACTTATTTCACTTGGAGAATACTTTTACTTGCGTTAAACTGTCACCATCAATAACTTCGGTGGGTTAACTTTCAAAAAACATAACTTCAGGTTGGCTTTA
Organism: Apostasia ramifera; assembly: GCA_019297695.1. Taxonomy (NCBI): domain Eukaryota; kingdom Viridiplantae; phylum Streptophyta; class Magnoliopsida; order Asparagales; family Orchidaceae; genus Apostasia; species Apostasia ramifera. The sequence goes on along the minus strand of JAEMOT010002833.1, from coordinate 27,364 downwards.
TGATTTCTGCATGACTCATTTGGGAATGTTGTAGATTTTTTTTGCTGTATTCAATATTGGTTAATATGCTTAGACAGAAAGACTTCATACTCTCTCTTGGAGTAACATTTGAATGGAACAGAGAGAACTAGAGAGTGGGAGAGAGAGGCTGCATACCTTTCGTTGTTTATGATCCAAATGAATTGTGGTAATATATTATCTGTTATTTGTTTACGAAGTAAAAAAAATGTTCTATTATACAAGCAATTCTTACTTTTGTAAAATACTGGAAAATTTATGTTCAGGAAATTAACACCATGTTGACCTTGCTGCCACCCTCCTGTTAGTTTTTTTGACTTGAGAACAACATGTTATCGTAGTGTTAATGCGTCGTTGCTAGGTCCCTTATCCCAGATGAAAAACTTGGAAAGTTATGTTAGGTAGTCAATAGTTAGTATAAAACTTATTGAATAAAAGAAAAACTCTGCAGTATTCATTAAATCAATGTCAAGTGTAATTATAAGTGTGTAAGGGTTTCTACATCATAGACTGATGCGGGAAAAGAAATTAATCCAAGATACTAAGATGAGACCTATTAAGTTGGGTATCAAAAATAGATGGATAAGTTACTTTCAACAGCTTTTCAATGAAAGTTGTGAAAATACAATTGATTTTACTGAACTTAGCATCCGAAAAGAAAGTAAAGATTACTCTTACATCCGATGTATCAGTAAAGTTGAAGTTTAAAAAGCTCTAAAGGAGTTGAAGTATAAAAGCAATAGAACAGGATAATATCCCAATAAATATTTGGAAGTGCTTAGGAGATGGAATTTTTAGGTTTATTAGATTATTTAATATAATTTTGAAGATTAAAAGGATGTCAAATGAATGGAAAAAAAGTATATTGATACCTATTTATAAGAATAAATATGATGTATAGAATTCTGCCAATTATAAAAAAAATTAAATTAATGAGTCATAGTTTAAAATTCTGAAAAAAGGTGATAGAACATAAATTATGCTGTGATACTAAGGTATTAGAAAATCAGTTTGATTTTATATCAGGTAGATCTGTTATGAAAGTTATTCATTTATTGATAGATTTAATGGAGATGTTTAAGGAGAAAAAGAAAAACTTACATTTAGTTTTTATTAATTGGAAAAAAATCTATGATATAGTCCCAAGAGAAGTACTTTAGAAAGTTTTTAAAAAGAAAAAAAATTGCACTGCTTATATTCAAGTTATTAAAGACATATATAAAGGAGTTGTTACTTGTGTTCATACACAAGGAAATTTAATTAAGGATTTTTCTAGTATAATTGGATTATACCAAAGCTTAGCTTTAAGCTCGTATTTTTTTGCTTTAGTTATGAAAGTCTTAACTGGACATATTTAAGACGAGGTACCTTGGTGTATGCTCTTCGCAAATGATATTGTTCTTGTTGATAAAACTAAAGAGGGAGCCAAAGCAAAACTCGAGCTATAAAAAAATACTTTAGAATCTAGAGATTTTTGTTTCAGTAGATAAAAAATTAAATATATGAAGTGCACATTTTGTTAAGAAAGAAATACTTATATTAGTGATCAAATTGTCAAGAAGAGTGAATATTTTAAATACTTTGGATCAATTATATAAAATGATGGTAAAATAGATAATGATGTTATTAGCAAGATCGAAACAAGATGTGTAAAATGGAGAATATTCTGGTGTGTTGCTCAATAGAAAATTTTCATCTAGACTTAAGGGTAAATTTTATAAAACTGTAATAAGATCAACGATGGTATATGGTGTTAAATACTGGCCTATGAAGAGAAAACATACAAATAAAATAGGTGTTATAAAAAATGTGAATGTTGAGGTGGATGAATGGGTATACACGAAAGAATAGACTGAAAAATGAGTATATCCGCGAGAAAGTTAAAAAATGTATCAATTGAGGATAAATTTAGAGAAAGTCAGCTTAGATGATTTAAACATGTAAATCGTAGGCCGATTAAAGCTCCAGTTAGGAAGAAAGATTGAACATATTATCATTATAAGAATGAGTCTTCAAATATACAAATTGATTATTTTTTTGTAAGAAAATAAGATCGCTTGAATTGTAAAAATTGTAAAGACATTTTTGGCTCATTTGGCTCGAGCTTTTTTTGGATAAGTGAAAAAAATTAATTTATTTTTTAAATTTAATATCAAAGAACTTTATTTTAATATTAGAAAGTGTATAAGATGTGAAATAAAGTTGATTCTAAAATTTGTATTTGTGTTGGATTTGTAATAAAGTTAATTTTAACAGTTAAAATTTGTGTTGGGCTAAAAATATGCCTCGAACCAAACGAGCTTCGAGTAAAAGCTGGATTACCCAACATTGATTAATAGTCTTATATTTCAAGATAAAAAGCTGAAGAAGGAATAATAAATCAAAAAAGTATCGTACTTTTAGGCTTGATAGTAAAATTTAAAGAATAAGAATAAAAATATCTTTAAGTTGAAGGTTTTAGAATATAGGCAGTGAACTATTGATAGGAAAATTGATCTTATATGACTGGTGGTTGCTAATTACATCCATAAGATGACAGAGAATTTGCTTGAAGTTTTTGAGAGAGAGAGAGAGGGGAGGAGGTCCTCCGCTTGGTACCCCACAGGAGGAGAAGAGAGAGAGAGAGAGAGGCGAAAGTGGGGATGGGAGAGAGTTAAAATTGACATTTTATAATTTTTGAATAATAAAAATTACAAAAAGGGTTTAATTGATGTATTATATGTGATTGAGGGACTCATATGTGAATAATTTAAAATCATGGACATGCTTGATATTATTGTTTAATTTTAGGGACATGAATGTAATATTATTATTATCTTATAGAAATTTACCCATAAATTATTAGCAGAAACTTGAACAGTTCACTCTGAATAATTGAAAAGAAAAGTAAAATCTATCTCATTAATTAAAGCATGAGGGTATGATCTTATTTGAGGTGTGTTTCGTCAGAATGTACCCATTAATCATTGTGTTAATTTTTGGACAAAATTACCATTTCAAGGGCCAACATGCAGTTACAACTGAGATAGCGGACCACTGTTGCGATGCAATGATAGTTGTAATTTTGTATATAGTAGGTTTTTTTTTTGATTTTGTATATAGGAGATTATTATCTCATGTAAAGTGTTTTGAGTTTCTATGATGAATGCAATTAAGAAAAATATACCTTAACCTGTACGGTGTTTTATTGTTGATTATCATATTGTTTAGTGTACTTGACCTTTGTCTTTCTGTCATTTACCTTTGAATCTGAGAACAAGTACTAGCTTGCTTTTGCTGTGCGACTTTTGCAGCTATCATATGCTGGTGGCCGGCTTATCATCGCTAGCGACGGTGTGTGGGATGCTTTGAGTTTCGAATCAGCAGTGAACTTTTGTTGTGGACTCCCAGCAGATGTTGCTGCTAACAAAATTGTTAAAGTAGTACACAGTAATGCTGTCTTTCTTATGAGTACTATGCTCTAAAATCTTGCTCCGCTAACCAGTAATGGCATCCCGCTTGCAGAAAGCAGTCCAAGTGAAGGGGCTGAGAGATGATACTACATGTATAGTAGTTGACATATTGCCACCAGAAAACATTCCCTCTGATATTCTAACACCAAAGAAACAAAGGATGAGAGTATTGGAGTATATGCTGTGCAAAAAGCCATGCGAGTCATCATTTCACCGTTCAAGAGAGTATTGTGGACCATATGTGGTGGAAGAGTTATTTGAAGATGGTTCTGCATTACTGGCCCAAAGGTCTGTACAATTTAAATCATTAAATTTTCAGCTAGTAATTTTTTGAAAGAACTAAAATAAAATGAATTAGAAAACTGAAGACCTTGGTGAAATCAAAATTAGTGGGAATTGTACAAAATGAAATGATATAAACGTTATGGATCAATACAAACTAATTTGGCTCTCTGCGTGGTTTACAGGTTAAACATATACCCAATCAGCAACATGTTCAAGCTATTTTTATGTGCAGTTTGCCAGGCTGAGATGAAGCCTGGTGAGGGCATTTCTTTGCATGCAGGTTCGGTAAAATCTGGGAAAATTTGCCCGTGGGATGGCCCACTGCTTTGCCGAAGCTGCCTAGCTAAGAAGGAAGCAATGGAAGGAAAAAGACCTTCTCGAATCTAGAGGTACATAAATTTTGCTTCTTTTTGTTATACATATATGTATATACCTTAATCTATCCATTTGAAATCATTAGGCTCATTTCATTTCTTCTTTTACTGTTCTATCCAAATTTGCCTAGAGTAAAGAATTGGGTAGTTAGATCGGCTTCGGCAGACGGGGTTCTATTTCTGTATATTGACGTAGTTCTGTCAACAGCTTTCAGATCAGGGTAACGTATCTTTCTGCTTTCTTCATTCTTCCATGCATAACTTGCGTGGGCATTGTGATTAATCCTGAATTAGGATATGATCAGAAGAGGCATCTCATCATTGTGTTATGCACAAAGGTGTACATATAAAGTCCTAGCGTGAGTTGTTTTATTTTTTATTTTTATTTGTAATTTTATTTGTTTGAAGTTCATGAAGATTTATTTCATTTAGCCTGTGCTAGTGAAAATTCAATTATCATCAAAATCTATATTAAGAAACTGAGATGCATTGCATAGGCCTTGCTGTGTTATTTAAATTAAAGGCCTCCTCTAGAATCACTGCCATTCCAAAGTGCACTCTATCTGCCACTTCTATTCTCTGACACTGAAGTTGCTTAGCTTTGGTTCTGTAGTCGAGCTGAGAAGGTAGGCTCAGGCTTACTTGGAAGAAAACTTCTATTCCCCATTTTCTACAAGAAACAGTGGTTTATAATGACCTATCTTCTCTTGAAGAGAAATGCTTCATCTCCCCAATAAATGTTGCCCAGGTTTTAAATCTAACTAGAATTTTTACGTGGCAATGATACCACTTAAGAGATTTTAATTGGCTTCAGAACTTGGAGTCATTGATTTTGGCTGCATAACATTACTCTCTCGAATCCTTACCATTCCAAAGTTGCACTTCTGCTACTTTGGTTCTCTGATATTGAAGCTAGTTAGCTTAGGTTCTGTATTCAGGCTGAGATGGTAGGCTCAGGCATATTTTGAAGAAAATTTTTATTCCCCATATAATACTAGAAACAGTGGTTTATATAGTTTTCAAAGAGTTATCTCCTCCTTATAGTCAGCTCTCTTTGGATTAGGTCTTGCATCATGTTGAGTTCAGGTTATTTGAGCCTCAACTTCAAATCAAAATTTTTCGATTTCAAGTTACATTTAAATGGAGTTTAAAATTTGTTTGATTTCAATTTACATTTTTTCATTAAAACAATTACCAACTTTATTATTTTATTAAATTTGCCTTATAAATAAGGATAAATTGCTGATAGGGCTTTGGTGTTGCATTCAGGTCCTTGAGGCTAATGTTTTGTTACATGTGGTCCATTATATCTTAGTAGATTGTGCACCAGCTGGTTCTCATCAATATTTTGAAGTTCATTAAAGGGAGATGGTAGCAGTACTTGAATAAATAACTTGAAATTAAAATGGAAAGTTTAATAAATTTAATGTTGCAGGTGTTGGAACAGTCAGATGGTAATAAAAAGTTAACTTGAAGGCTCCGTTTGTTTGCCCATTTAAAATTAATCTGATTTAACTTTAATCAATCATATCACATCACACATAAAATTTAATATTAAAAATTAATTTTATTTCATATTTTACACACGTTATCAAAATAATAATTAATTTATATCACATCTATCAAATATCTTAATATAATAATTAATTTTATATCACATTCCTTACGCATCTCAACATAATGATTAATCTTATTTTACATCATTCATAATTTTTAATAAAAAAAATATCTCTATTCAATTTTAATTTTAATTTTATTAAATTTAATTTTACAAACAAACACATCTTTAAGGTCCTCTTTCTTTGGCAGTTAAAAATTAATTTAGGGGCATTTGGTTCGTTGTTATCTTAATATTATGTTATGTAATTTAGATGTCATGACATCTAGATATTATCTTTTAACTAATAATTTTATAGTCTAACAGAAGATTATTTATAAATATTATTAAATCAAACAATTATTTTTTCTAAATAACATAATATAACATCAAGATAATATTGAATCGACGCCCTCTTAATTTAATTTTAAATTAACATATCACATCATACATGAAATTTAATATTAAAAATTAATTTATATTATATTTTTCGTATATTTTAATATAATAATTAATTTTATATCATATTTTTTATATATTGTAATATAATAATATTTTTAATAAAAAATATTTTTATTTAAATTTAATTTTAATTTTATTAAATTTACATTTTACAAACATACAGAGGGTTTTAAATATTATAATTTAACATCTTAGATCAATGTGCAGAAAACTCGTATAAGGTGTTTTCTTTGTAAATTATATATTTTTTAATGATAATTATAATTATAATCATATATATGTCAACATCATTTCCTGTTCTATTTTGGATTTAAGAATTGATATCAGTTTCCCGAAATTCAAATGGTTGTGCAATTTATGCTGCATGACTTCCTATCTGATCGAATGTCTTTCACTTTCTTATTCTATATGTTTATTTATTTCAATATGTCATCGTAGAATGAGAACTGAATTTTATTCTTGAAACTCAACTGAATTAACCAACTAACAAATATTAGCCTTGGGAATATGAAATTTTTATTTATGTCAATATTAAATTAGGCCATGTTTTTTTTTTAACCATCAAATTCCCATCCTTCTCTGCTACGTCTTTTCTAAAAATTCGCCAATTCACTCACATATTCTGTCGCGCACTTCTGCTTTTTGCATGCAACATATTGTTCTCGCGTCTAAGATACAAAAAATTATTAGGTACAAACTTCAAGCCCACGCCCAACGGGAGCATGCACATCTTGGTGCATGTGGGCCCTACTTCATTCGTGATGGATGCGTATTAGATGCCAAAAAAATGTGTTATTTGCACCTAATAATTTCTCCTAAGATAAAGCTTAACAGAAAAGCTAGTATCTATTAAATTTTTTTGATGAAAATATCTGTTAAATTTAAGAATCATTGAATCAAGCTCAAATTAATTTAAAAGATATGAGCATCAAAAAGTTTGTACAATTAGGAATGGACTCTGAATTAAGATCAAACCAAAGTGCCAACAAATTTTAATGGGTATGCATGCAAAAAAAAAAAAAAACTTACATATTAAACTTTTAAAACTAATTATTTCATAAAATGGTTTGTTAGCTGCTTTTGTATATCATTCTCATTCATATTTATTCTCTATAATTTCATGTAATTGTATAAAAAACAGTGAATAAATGATAAAGTGGTATTTTTTCGGTAATTTCAAGTAGGCTTCCCTTTTTACTATTAAGTTGTTATTTAATAAAATTTAAAATGTATATTAAATATTAAAAAAATACTATTACATATTATGATGCGGAGAAAAATAAAAGTTAAAGTTAAAATAATAATTAAAAATACTTATACATGTTTACAAATATGTTTGTATATTTTTATTTTTGTGGAATTTGGGTATTACCTTAAGAGCCCGATTGGAATTACCTTTTTTTTTTTAATCATAGCTTAACCAATGACACGATCACATTGCTATGTATATAAAATACTAGGGTATTTAATACTTAAGTAGAAAAGTTTTTTGTGGAATTTGGGCGCCACGCCGCTCTAGCTAGTCGCTATTGCTCTGCATCATGTTGCACCGCTCGCTGCTTGCCATTACTGCATGAGTTTCTGCCGCTCGTTGCTGCCACGCGAGCGTCTATTGTGTGGGTGGGTCGGGCGGAGGTGGGGCGTGGAGCGAGGTGGGTTGGGTATAAATAATGGGGAATACATAATGAGACGAATTTGAGTTTTATAAAACTCAATCTAAACTTGCTCCGTTGTCATCTCTACTCTAGTTAAAGAAAAAAAAAACTTATGAACAACAAAAATTGGTATCGCAAACAAAGTTTCTATATTTCACGTAATTCTACACATTTCAATATAAAATTATATATAAAAAATACTAGCTATATAAAACACGCTCGATAGGTTCAAACTAATTATACAATCAAAGCCCGCAAACGCACATAACTAGAAAAGCCCATAATTTCAAAGAAAAGCCCATAATTTATTTCTTCTCCGACGAGCTGCGGCGATGAAGAAAGAGAGAGAATCAGCAGGGGACGATCTTGAGCCCGAGCTTGGTCTTGGCGTAGTCGATGAGGTTGTCTATCTCGCGATCCACGTCGATGAGGCCATCGTCGTTGGTGTCCGCCTGCCGAATCCATTGGCCACTCCTCCACCCGCTGAACCGGCTGCCGATGCTGCGGACGGCGCGCCGGAGCTCCTCCCGGCTGATGTGGCCATCGCCGTTGACATCGAACCGCCGCATCCACTGCCGGAACTCCTCCAAGGTGATTTCTCCGGCAGCAGCTCTCGCTGTCATCGTCGTCGTCGTCCCAGTTATTGGCATGATCGCCATACTTTTGTTATCTCTTCAAACCTCGACAGCTCGACTCCCTTTACCTCCGGCGAGTCTCCGCGCTTCCTTTATATTTTGGAGCTGGCGGCGTTACGCTCTTTCGTGTGCTGTCACGTGCGAGAAAGCCTTACTTCAACGAAAAGAAATAAAATTAAATGGAGTTATTATTTTATAAAAATAGAATTATTATTTCAAAGAAAATAAAATAATAATTTTTATTTATTTAAATAAAATATAAAAATAATTACCTACATGCCACACCATTTAATTTTATTTATACTTTACCCATTCATTCTTAATTAATTACGCTATGCACACATAAAATATTACAAAATCTTACATACACACATTTGAGTTAAAACTTAATCAAAATCTATTTGAAAAAAAATATTGTGTTAGTAAATCATTAAAATTATATTTTTACCCTTAATGATACATATTTTTCTCTTCCTCAATGCCACACTAAAGCGTTGATTTGTCTTAAAATCAATTCACGTCGCGGATATTTTCTTCCTTTGCCGCCACCTAAACATTAAGGTTTTAGGATTTTCACTCAAAATATATTTAAATATCCTTAAAATAATACGATGAACGGCTCAGATTTTTTGTAATCTAACTATAGTTAGGTTATTGAAAAATTATGATTACTCATTATAATAAAAATAAGTTAAAATGTGTGTGTGTAAGATTTTATAATGTTTTGAGTGTGCATAGTGTAATTAACTAAGAATGAATAGGTAAGACATAAATAAAACTAAATGGTGTGACATGTAGGTAATTATCCCTAAAATATAATATAAAATAAAATAAAAAGTAAATAAAATAAAAATATTCATAAATATTATTTAATTTAAATTTATATAAATAATTAGATAAATATAATTTATATAAGTATATATATATATACAGTGATCACTTTTGGCCCCATTATTTATTCTATGTTTTGAGGATCATTCCATCTCCGCTTCTGCCTATCGCGCTCCCCATCTCTGTTTTTGTTGGTCGAGATCCCCATCTCTGTTTCCGCCCATCAAGCTCCCTCCGGCAGAAAATTGTGAATGATCGCTAGATCGCCCTCGCTCATCCATCTCCTCTTGCACCCTTATCTCTGTTTCCACCGGTTGAGCGCCCCGACAGAAATATGCTCCATCTTCCGTCTTTTCATCTTCTAATTCGCAACCCTAGAACGCATGCGAAAACGCGAATAAGAACGTGAAAAGGGAAACACATTTTGGTGCGGGAGAACTGCTGTCATTATAAAAAGAATAGATATATATGAGTATATATATATGGACAAGAGTAATTTTAAAATAATATTTTTAGCCTATAAAAAATATTTAAAAAATAACTATTCTTTGAGTAGATGGAAAGAATATTTATTCCATAAAATGTGGATTAATACAGATTCTTATGGAATAACTATTCCATCAACGTAAACATCGAATTAGTCCATTTGAGTGACTCACCCCGATTCTTTTGGGGAGATGAGATTTCCTCAAATTAAATTTTTGAAACTTTATTATATATATATATATGGGTAAATTACATTTTGAACCTAATAATTTTTTGTTGATCAAAAAGCATCTCTGCTTTATTTCGGTGATGGTTACTAGTTATGCGTATTCCTATTCTTCGGACATTACTAATCTTATTCCATCTTATCTCTTCAAATGTTCTAATGTCCACTTTGGTGGTAGGACCTCTAGGGGCCAGTCAAAAATAATTGAAAATTAAAAAAATTAATTTAAGTAATATATTTATATAGGACATTTACAGAGTGGACACAGAAATTAGGTTAATTTATAAATTTCATCATAAATCTCAAAATATTACAGATATCACATCTAAAACAGCTATTTTTTCATTTTTCACACCCTGCTGTAAATTTTATCAGAAAATTTAATAATAGTTAAATCTCAGAAAAGTCTGATGTTCAATCGTGATACCCGCGTCAGAAGAAAATGCCAATAGTAGAGTGATACTCGTGTGAATACGTTATCGCCTCACTAGAATATGCTGTCGCCTCGCTTGAATATACTACTGCCGGAACAAATGCAGCTCTGTGATGCCCTAACATAAAGGTCGATGGTTAAACGATGCGATCAATAGCTAAGATTTTGTTAAAATTTAACTATGATTAAATCTTCTGATAGAATTTACCGTAGTATGTAAAAAACGAAAAAATAAATAGCTATTTTAGATGTGATATTTATAATATTTTGAGATTTATGATGAAATCTGTAAATTAGCTTAATTTTTATGTCCATCATGTAAATGCCTCTCTATATATATATATATATATATATGAAGCTAAAAATAATAATTATCTATAATTTCAAAAATAATCCTAATAATTATCTATCAGGAACGACCTTCTAAAATGTGCCACATTTTTTGACCGGTGAGTCCACCGTGTTCGATAGTCTCCCGTCAAAAATATGATTCATTTATTAACTTTAATTATTCAAGCATAATTTGCAAATTATTTCATTAAATTATATTATATTTTGTCGAAAATTGAGTACTCATATGAACTAAATATATTAGTGAGTTGACTCAATAAGATAGAAAGATGCACCCATAATAAAAGGATCTGATCGATAGATATGTTTCTTGAATTAGTGATATTTTTCATATAACATTATTATGAATATTATAATTATTCATAGGATCCCTCATATAAAAAGATATTAAAAATATGCATAAAATATTTATTTATTTTATTATTCGGGTATTTGTAGAACTAAGATCAGTTTGATTTATGAGATTGTCTCCACTGTACATTATTATCAGTTCAAGTTTTTACTGTACATTATTAATAGCTTCAACTTTGTTTGAATAAAAAATTATTCTATTAAATATTTAACATAAATTATGATATAATTAATACTACTTATATAATTAAGAAATTTCAAGTGTGATTAATGACTCCAACCCGTTATATTTATAAATAATTGTGGACTCTTACGATGCTTATGCTTGAATGACTCATTAGATATAAAAATATTTAATAAAAATTAATTTTATATAAGATACATATAAAAAATTATCTTATATTAGATATTAAATAAATTGTAATATTATTATAAAATTAATGTCTCTTAGTCATGAGTCTAATCTTTAATTAAGTTAATAAACATTTTATTAATTTGAGCACCTTTGAACTAACTCTCCTATCACAACATCTAGTTAACATTAAAAATTTGTACCAAAAGATTAGACTTTAAATTGAGAGTTATAAGTGAGCAGAACTTCCTCATTTAGTCAATCAAATTTTTCTACACGTATTTCTATTAATATTTTATATTTATTTCACATGCATTATACATAAATTTAAAATTTAATTTTAAATCACACCTTGCATAAGTATCAATATTAAAAATTAATTTTATTTAATATCTTACATATATTTTAATTAAAAAAATTAATTTAATTTTATATTTAATATAATTTTTAATAATAAAATAATTCATCAAAAATAATTTTATTTTTATTTTAAAAACATATTATATCCAAACGAAGTAATGCTTATCTCTCTAGTTTTTAAATCTTAGATAAAAAATATTATCTTGAGATCTAAATGGTATGTTTTGAGATCTGTGAATTTTTGTATTTAAATAAGCAAATCTCAGGACTTAAATAAAATTATTTTTATAAGATAATATATATGTGCGTAGATAGATAGATAGATATCTGATTTTGGGCTTCAAAAAAAAAAAGAAAAAGAAAGTCATGCATTTAAATTTTTTAGGACAATTTTATCCCTAATAAGTATTTAATTAAACATGACAATCACACCCAGGATTTCAGAAAACACAGAGGATACAGAGGTAATTAAGCCCAAGTAATTACTAAGTCACACACAAAAGACGTACGGCCAAACCCAAACGTAGTACTTTTCGAGTTTTAACGGGTCTTCATGACGCCGTCTCTGGTGACGACGATGCCCCAGTTGGCGGCGTAGCTCATGAGCTCGCCGATCTCTGCGTCGCCGTCGATGAAGCTGTCGCGGTTGAGGTCGGCGTGCTTCATGGCCCTGGCCGCCTTCCATCCGGTCCACCGCCGTCCCAGCGCTCGGAGCGCCTCCCGCAGCTCCTGCTCGCTCACGCGGCCGTCGCGGTCGCGGTCGATGCTCTGCAGCCACTCCCGGAACTTCACGTCCGCCGGAATACTGCGGTCGATTATCGGCATGACGGCGAAGACTAGAATTTTGCGCCGGAGTACTGTGCGGCAGCCTGATTTAATTTGGCTGATGGCTCGGCATCGGTTTATATATAATTTATAGGGCACCCTAATGGCACTCGCGCGCAACATGCATCTACTAAGACTCAGTGAGTCAAGTTTAGCTTGAAATTGAGTAGAGCATTTGATTCAATATTATCTTAATATTATATCATGTTATTTACAAATAATAATTATTTAATTTGATAATATTTTTTTATAATTAAGTACCTTCTTAAAAATTATATAATTATTATTCAAAAAAATATCATTTTAAGAATATGACATAACATTAATACATACAAGACTATCTTTTGATAAATCAAAACAAAAAGTTTTTGTTTCTATCTAAGGTTATGTTTGACCGTAGGATCAAAATCAATACTAAAATAGTACTAAATTAAATAATAATAATAATAATTTTTTATTAAATTTTACATAAATTTTAAGATAAAAAAATTTTATTTTATTTCACATGTTCAAATATTTTTAATAAAATTATTAACTTTATTTCATATTCTATACAAAAGTATTTTGATACTCAATTATTTTAATAAAATTGATAATTTTATTAAAATAATTGAGTATGTGAAGTAAAATAAATTTTTTTTTATTGAGATTTATGTGGAATATAAAAATTTATTTATTATTATTATTTAATTTAATACTATTTTAGTCTTAAACAGGCTAAATAATTTTAGACAAAGAGCTCTACAACACTTCTATGACCAAAGACAGACATTTAAATTTAAATCTTGCATAGCTACTTGTGAGACTTAAGAAATCACGAGTTATTCCACTTTTTATATAAAATTCTTGTAGTTGTTTATCATATATAATAAGTTTAAGATCCTAAAAGTATTTTTTTTAGCAAATTCTTTTTAATAGTCGAAGTTTATTACTGAAAATCCCTAAGTTTTTGAAGACAATGTTTGGTAGTTTTTGCTGCACATAATTTTATGAACAGTGTTAGTGTTCTTTTGATATCAACATTATGGACAATGTTAGTGTTCTTCATAAAATTCTTATTTATCAGATTTATGAAAATCACAAGTCATTCCACTCTCTATATAAAATTCTTGTAGCTGTTTATAATGAGTTTGAGATCCTAAAAGAACTTTTTTATTTTTTTAGCAAATTCTTCTTAATAGTCGAAGTTTATTATTGAAAATTCCTAAGTTTTTGAAGACAATATTTGGTATTTTTTGCCGCACATAATTTTATGGATAATATTAGTGTTCTTCTTTTGATATCAACGTTGTGGTCCTCGCAAGCATCGTCAAAGTTCACAATAATAGTTTTTTCTTCAAAAAGATAAATAGCAAAAGCCATTCTTTTTTTTTCTTCGCAACATCAAACTCAAAGCAACAAAATAATCCAAGTCTTTATCTTCTTCTCTTATATCAAAAAGCTTCCTTTAAAGATTTCCACATAAAATCATGCGTTTTATTCTATTTTCTTTAATTATATATTTTGTAACATCTTTAATAAATAAGTTTATTAATTTTACTCAAAGATCAAAGATCAAAGATCATTCGAAAGTTGAATTAAATTTTGAATTAAATTTTGAATTAAATTGAGCTCGATTTTATCTAAATGGGTCGACTAACGAGCTGTTTTTGTGGTTTGAGATTTTTTAATCTTAAGCCAACGTAGGATCAGATGGAGGCAAAAAATTGAATTAATTAAAAATTTAAAAATATTATTTATATATATATTTAAAACAATTAAATTTAATATGTTAGTTTTTGCATTAATATAATGAATTTCTTCATTAAAATTTCCTTCATAAGCTTAAATTAAATCATATTTATACAAATACATTTACATAAAATTTAACTAAAATATCAAAAATTAATTGAAAGTCAAATTGATTTTGGTTCGAATTGAGCTTAAATTAATAACAAATGAGACAGACTTAGCTCAGATCATGATCGGATTGAAATTTTTTTATTCATTCTTTAGAGTTTAGTTTGGATTGAGTTTGAATTAATAACAAATAAGACAGACTTAGCTCGAATCACGATCGATTGAAATATTTTCATTCATTCTTTAAATTGGACGGAGATTGAATCGAAAATTTTAAATTTAATTTTGAGCAATCCTGAATCGGCTTCAGTGGATCGTCAATAGTCCTATTGATGAGAATTAGTGATGCATCTCCCTCACCAGGCGTCTAATTTCTTTGGCCTTGCGCATAATTTTTTTTGTTTTTTTAAAAAAATAAGAAGTTAGATTGAACAAATTAAGGTTTTTATCATGAAAAAAAAAGAAAATTTACATCTGTCATCCTTAAAAAACTTTTATTAACAAGTGATACCCGTAAGTCACATATTTATAGATAATATTTTTAAGTTTAATATTTACAGATGATATTTTTAGAGTAGATGTGTTGTTTGTAAATTTATATTCCAAATATATTAAAGTGGGAATGCTATCTATAAATTCATGACATACAAAATAGAAAATTTAGGAGATGCCACCTGTAAATATTTAATTTAAAAAATATTGTGTATTAAAAAAAAAATTTGGAAATAACAGATATAAAATTTTTAGAAAAAATCTCAAATATTTGAATAATTTAGTGTTATTCGACATAAATGTATGAAATATACTGCCATCGTAGTTTATTCAATTATATCACTCAAAGGACATTTTCCCTGTGAAGATAGGGTTTAATTTCTTAGTAAAAAATAGGGATCTATATAAATATATATCTCAATTTTTTTAATAATATACGAAAATTTTTATATTATTTTATTTTATAACTCAAATTCTTAAATCTTTCGAAAATAATATATTCAGATTTTTTTTAAACATTTTGAAAGATTTTTTTTCTACTTATTATTATTAATGATATATATATATATATAATATTTTATAAATATGTTAGTAAATATATGTACATCATTAGTTTTTATTTATAAAAAATTTGAAAGATTAAATTATAAAATAGAATTATATATATAGATAAAGAAAAAACAAGAGATATATATAAAAATTTTCTTAAAAAATATTAAAGTTGAATAGAGATGCGAGCACACATTATATACTAAGTTGAAAACTACGATGGACTTCAAAGTGGAAAATTCATCATTATGAATGTTTTAATTTTTTGTTTTTAAGAATGAATAAATTATATATGTAACTATTTAGAATCAATTAAATGAAGAAAATCACAATTTATATAGCCATCATCATTTTTAGTTTCAATTGAAATTCATCGATTTTGGTGATTTCAGACTAATTTCTCCGGCAATTTTAGTCGAGTTTAGGTGGTTTCAGTTAGATAAATTTTAGCTTAATTTTGGCATAAATTCTCAAATTTTTAGAGAAAAACTCTTTGAAATTGAGATTTTTTGTTAAGTAAAACATAAAATTTATAGCAAATAAGTATATCAAAATTATTAGAACTATTCACATGAATACCTCCATCTTGCAATTTTAAAGAATCATTTAGTTTCAGGTGTTTTTTTTGATATAACACAAATTTCAACTCAAAAAAATTAATTTTATTTAATTTTTAACATAAAAAATTAATATTAAAATTAATTTTATTTCATACTTTACGTATTTTTTAATATTAAAATAATTTTTTTATATTAAATTTAAAAAAATATTTTGTCTAAAAAAAATTCAAAATAATTGTGGCTTAAAAAATCAATTACACTGATCTCAACTATTTGAAACGCTTATCCAAATCGAATAAAAATATTCTTTCACGTGACACTAAAAGCTCCTTTAATTAATAATTCCTTTTTTGGAATAATAACCATCAAGTAATAATCATAATTTTTTTTTTATAAAATAATAGTCATTATCTTTTTTTTTACCTACATATCACACTATTTAACTTTATTTATATATTACTCATTTATTTTTAATTAATTACACTATACATATTCAAAATATTATAAAATTTATATACACACACTTATGTTAAAATTCAGTCAAAATTTATTTAAAAAAATATATTTTATTAATAAATTATTAAAATTACATTTTTATCTTCAATAGTACATATTTTTTTCTTCCTCAATATCACAATAAAATATTGATATATCCTAAAATCAATTTACATTGTAAATATCTCCTTCCCTCCCTTGTCACCACTTAAACATCAAGATTTTAAAATTTTTACTTAAAATATATTTAAATATCCTTAAAATAATACGATGAACGACTCAAATTTTTTGTAACTTAACTATAGTTAGGTTATTAGAAAATTATGATTACTTATTATAATGAAAATAAGTTAAAGCATGTGTATGTAAAATTTTATAATATTTTTGAGTGTGCATAATATAATTAATTAAAAATGAATGAGTAATGTGTAAATAAAATTAAATAGTGTGAAATAGAATTAAATATTTTTTTTTATAAGTACATAATCTTCGAATGCAGATTGTGGAGAATTTATATCAGGTGACGTAGGCAGTCCGAGTGGAGATGACGTCAGCTTAGGTCCCCATTATTATTATTTTTTTTTGGTCCCCATTATTATCTCAATCGCACCGAAAGTGCCATTAATTTAGAACATCAAGACATGAGCCATGAAAAATTGTATTGAAAAATATAATCTTAGGATCTGTTTGGTAATAAATAAATAAAAAAAATTAGAATTTTAAATTATTTTTAAAAAATATGTATGATGTGAAATAAAGTAAGTTGGTTATATTAAAAATTATGTAAAATGTAAAATAAATTTGATTGATTTATTGAGAATTGTGTTGGATGTGAAATAAAGTGATTATTTAATGTTAAAATTTATGTGAGATGAGATATAAAATAATTTTTTAAATTTTTTTAAAATAAATTTAAGATTTTAGTCATGGTTAATTTTAGCCATGATTTTTAGCCCATTGCCAAATAGAGCTTTAATATCCGATTAATACGTAACTTAAAAAATTACCAATATTTGTTTTACAATAAAATTTTTGGTAAATTACATCAGGCTACCGTTAGGGTTAGACGGGCATTGCAAATTAATCTCAACCTTTTAGCTTCGTTTGATTCGAAGGTTAAATTTTGGACAAGAGAAAAAAATATTTTATCTCATAAATTTAATAGAAAAAAATTTTAGTTTAAAATTGAGAAGTACGTAAAATATGAAATAAAGTTAATTCTAATGTTCGTATTTGTGTTGGAGGTGAAATAAATTTGATTTTTATAATTAAATTTTGTGTTAGCCTAAAAAAAAGCCAGAACCAAGCGAGCACTTTAAAATCTCAATTTGGGTTTGAGGCTATAAATGTGCTACAGTTTTAGTCCATTTTTTAAAATCTTGCTATTTTCACTAGTTTTTTTCAATAAAAAATGCAAAATTTGATATTTTTTTGACTAATTTAAATTATTTGTATATTTTAAAGGACCATTATATTCATTATATTTTAAAGGACCATTATAAATTTAGCAAAAATGTAAAATTTAATTTCTAACATCTCTTGTTTTCCTACACTAAAACATTTAAAACAAAAACATTAATATTAATATTTTAAATTAGCTTCTAAAAACTAATAAAGTCAATAAAAGTGTTGATGCTAAAAATTAGTCAAAGAACAGAGAAGACTTTTTTTACGTGAAAACCGACTAAGCGGGAAGCCACGACTCCATTCTGTCGGCAGCTTTCAAGAACTTCACTAGATTGCAATGTTTTTTTTTTTACAGAGAGTTGAGCTGAAGAGAAAAAGGAGAAGGGAAAAAGGAGAAGGGAGAGTTCAACGGATCCAGACCTCTTTATCTTGTTACAATGACATGGATAAAGAATGGCTTGGCTAGATTGGGTGGATTAGTTTGAATAGCCTAGTTTCGGAGCCCAGGTGGGGGAATAAATTTGCATCCTTCTCCGACTTTGAATTGGGGCACCCGCTGTCTAATAATCAGTACGGATTCGACTAGCTTGAACGTGGGTCACTCATGTTTTCATGTGAACAAATAGCCGGTCTTAGTTGCACTTGCCGTTGAAGGAAAAAACGATGCATCTGACTACTGGGACTGGGATGGTCTTCCTTTTTGGATCTTATCACTGTAGTTGATCTTCCCAGGCTAGTCCACATTTGGTTTGATGCTATTTTAATATTATATCATATTATTTAGATACTATTTTAATATTATATCATATTATTTAGATATTATGATATTCAGATGTCATCTTTTGATAGACAATTTTATAATTTTTTAGAATATTACCTAAAGATATCATCAAACTAAATAATTATTATTTTTAAATAGTATGACATAACTAGCGTAAATATAATATTGAACCAAACACTCTCTAAAATTAATCTTCAGAAACATATATACATGTCATCCTTAGAAGAGATCCTCAATACCCAAATTAAACACCATAAACCCATTTTAAAAATACCCCTATTAAAAATATATATTTCACAAAATACATAAATTTTAATATTAATAATTAAATTTATTTCACATCTTATATTTTATTTTTTAATAAATATAAATCTCAATATTAAAATAAAAATATTTAAAAAATATTTTTTCTCTCTAACTTAAAATGAATCATAAACTTATTTTCACTAAACAAAACTTAGCACAATGCTTTGCTAACCTTTACCTTAATGATTGTGAGCCTAATGAGTGGCCTCCTCACTTGATAGTGGGTGAACCTAGTTTTCCCGTTCTAAGTAATCTTACTTATTTAGTTAGACATAAAAAAAATTATTTTATTTTTAAAATTTAATAGGAGAAAAATTTATTTTACTATTAAAAAATATGTAAAATATAAAATACTTTTAATTCTAATATTCGTATTTATATTAGATGTGAAATAAAGTTAATTTTTATAATTGAAATTTATGTTGGGCAAAAAACTCACCTCGAAACAAATGAGGGAAATCTTCTTTGTCAGTTATCACTTGATTTTCATATGTAGAATAAAATAACAATTAAGTTTTTATCGCATTAAGTAAAGTTGATAACATAAATTTTTTATTTTTATTGTACTCTATTAATTAATAAATTTTCATTTAATTTTAAATGTGTAAGATCATTTCTCATAATTTCTTATTATGTCGTTTTGGTCTCTCATCTTCTTTTTTATATAAAAAAAATCAAATAATTCAACTTTTTTTACTGAACAATCGACTTACGATTTGTAGGTCCAAACCATCTAAGCTAATCCTGTCTAAATTTTTTTTCAATTAATGCTATCTCAACGTTCCCTTGAATATACTTATTTTTCATTTAAATTCTTTTATATATACCCAATTATTTCTTATTCATAATTCACGTGTTTTATTCTTAATTAAGAGGTACACTTTATATATTCAATCTTGGATCTATTAATATTAAAACTTTTGGACTTTAAAATATTTTTTTATAATTTGAGTTTCGTCTTGACCCTATCACTAACATTATCAACATGAAAAATATCGTCTACAAATCCATAGAATAAGTTAATAATGCAAAATCAACAGTGAATTTATGGGAACTCAGTTATTGTTTTTCATGAGAAGCTGCTTTATTATAGGCCATGGCCAACAAAATAAAGCAAAATACCATGATTAACATTACAATTTTCAAAAAAAAAATTCACACTATAAGACCAATAAGAAGACATTCAAATTGTATTAACATTACAATTTTCTATCCAAACTCAAAAAGACCATTTTGTACCTCTATTTGTTTCGAGACCCAAAACCATCCTAAATCATTCCATTAATTTTTTTTTATATTCGTTGCATACCCTACACAAATTTTAATATTAAAAATTAATTTATTTTATATCTTATACAAATTTTTACATTAAGAATTAATTTTATTTCATATCCTATTTTTTGATAGAAAGTCTAACTTTAATTCAAGTCTAACACAAATCTCACTATTAAAATAAATTATTTTCTCGTCCTATCCTAGAAACACACTCCTACTCAAAACTGTGATGATTTCCATCAACTAACAACCTCATTTAGAAATATAAGATTATTTATTGGTCATTCCTACTAAAAGATGCATTCTATCAGTACTCCTCTAGCTAGACTGTAACATTCTGTGATCACAAAGTAGAGATATTGTTCGCTTTCACTTTAGAAAAATTGCGTGACTTGAGCATTTCTCAAGAGGTCACCCATCTCAGTGCTACTCCAGCCTAAGCATGCTTAACTATGGAGTTTTTCATCATTAGCCTCACGGTTTTGCCCCAAAAGGCGCCTCTATCATTTGAGATCACATTATCTACTTATACAGCTCAGGATCTCCCTCTTTTTTCGATGTGAGTCGATTCATTCTTGTGCCCCTCTCACCACTCATTATTCGGCCTAGAAGCCTGCCAGGAGCCGCACTTTGCCTCAGTGATTCCTTTCTCTTAGGACATAACCCGACGATCACTCCCGACCCTCTTTGGCTACAGGCATCACAGGCCCACCAACTTCCGCCTAGTTCGCCCTCGAACCACATCGTACTGCGGAAGGTCCGCTCTGATACCATATTATAATATCTCATGATCTCAAAATAGAGGTATTGTCCACTTTAGCTTTAGAAAAACTACGTGATTGAAGCACTTCCCAATAGGTCACTCATTACACTGCTACTCCAGCCAAGCACACTTAACTATAAAGTTTTCCATCATTAGCCTTATAGTTTTATCCCAAAAAGCACCTCTATCGTTTGAAATCACGGAATATTACATAGACTTTCTTGAACAGCATTTATCAATGTTGATATTGACTAACTACTTCAGGTTTAGCCATTACTCAAAGTTTTAGCTCCACATATAGTTTAAAGCTTCTTTTGCGCCCAATTGTATACAAGCCCGAAAATTCTAATAATACCTTTTAGGCCATGATTCAAGTATAATTTTCTCTTCGGTATCTTCTTTAGTTATTTTAAATTTTACTTAAAATTTTACTATGACTTACCATAACGAATGTTAGGCATGTAGCATACTTGCTTACTTTGTAACAATGAGCTAGCATTAATGCCACTTTGCATAATTTTATTTAAATAGGAATGACATTATCTTACAATGAATCATCAATCAGTTTTCGAGGCATTAAAAGAAGAGTTTAGAATGAAAATCATTTGAAAACCAAAATCCGCCAATTTATCTCAATACAGTGAAGTTCTAAGAAATAAGGAACTCTGTGAGTCCAGAGAAATGATATAATTATATGATTTATAACAAATGCAGATATTAATATCTCCATATTTCTTCAAAAAAAAATTGTAAATCAATATTCCTATTAAAATAAATGTGATCGAAAGAAGCCTTTAAACCATCTTCTTGTTGTCAAATAGCAAGAGCTAGTTATTTGTGGCAAAAGATTACAGCACACCTAATTTATGCTATTCACAACCATTATAATCGTTAGACTTATCCCAATTAAGGTTGGCTTTATAAATCTTATTTCATCGATTAATTCCATCTAATACATCCCAAAAACTATTTTAATCATTATGTAAGGCATTAACCAAGTTACTCTTTTTTCATCTTATTTTTTCGAGTTTCTTCTAAGTAAAATGGTATCGAGCTTTAGTGGTCTCCTTCATTATCTCCGTTGTACATGTCTACACCATCTAAGCCTACTTTCTATAACTTTATCTTCAATAGACATCACAAGCACAATATCAATTATAAAACCACCTTTTTTCTTCCGATTTTTTGAGTAACAAACTCAAATGCCATGCTTTTATTTAAGGCAGTCAAGCAGAGTATCATCTCACAGCTTAACAGGATTGTAAGTGAACTACGCTAAGCTACGTAGTGGTTTGTTTAAGTTCATGTTCATTTATAAAAACTAATCTCAAGCTCGAACACGAGCTTATTTCAAGCTAGTTTGAGCTTGTTCTGCAAACAAAAAGGCATGTCTAAGCTTGGTCATATTGTTTGCAAACAAGCTCACTAATGTGTTTATGCACGATCTCACATATATCTGAGTTCATAAATACGAAAATTATGGACATGCTTTATATATCAAAGATATCAATATACTCACAAACAATATCATCATCATGATTAATCATGAAAATTTGTTTTAATTATTAATAAATAAGATATACTAAAATCTCTAAAAAAGGCTAAACACTATTATATTAAGACTTATATATTCATAAACTTCATATGAGCTATTCATGAATATTAACAATCTTGTTCATTTACTAATTGAACTTTAAAAATTATGTTCATGCTTATTTGTTAATATTAATAGGCCGAGCATAAACAAGCTTTTATCGAACCGAATATTGTGCTGTTCATCGAACGCTCCATTCATTTACAACCCTGAACTACTTAGTTTTTCAAAGATGTGTACTTCCCAAAATGTGCATAGTTTTGTTCAAAAAACAACTGAACAGAAGTTTCAGGTCTACAGATAATAGTATGATGCATAATTGTTTTTCTTCCCTGTGAAACTAGGGCTACACAAGAACATGAAGAGCTAATGATCGGCATGCTTACCAAATCCAAGGCAAGGAATACACTTGCAGATTGTCTCACGCCCCTTCTTATTTTAATAACTCACAAAGCCCGTCCCCTGCAACTCCTGCACTTCCCCTTTCGACTCACAATCAACTTCTTTGCAGTCTAACAGAACACAAGCAAGTGAATAGATCGGATGAGTATTGTACAAAAATGGAAAGATCGACGACGGTAAAGAACCCCTAACCTGAAGAACCGGATCGCATCAGCAACGCCGGTCAATCTTTTCCGGCGGAGATGGCGATGAGATCATCGGAAGAGATGGAACATCGGAATCGTCGGCTAAATAGCTTTCCCTCTTTCGACCCGTCGACGCATTTTAATTTTTAAATATAATAAATAATAATAATTTTAATACTATAAAATATGTAAAACATAAAATACTTTCAATTTTAATATTTAACAAAATAAAATTAATTTTTTTAATTAAAATTTATATTAAATAAAAAAATTATCTCAAATCAAACGAAGCTAATTATGAGTTACGCTCTGCATCATAAATGAACTCAAATATTAAAATAAATTAATAATTTCAAAATTAAATTTTTATTAACACATGAGCTCTGTTTTACGCGATAATCAAAATCAAAATCAAAATTAAAACTAAAATAGTACTAATTTAGAAAACAATAATAATAATAATAATAAATTTTTTTAATCATTTTATATAAATTTTAATATACAAAAATATTTTTTTATTTTATCTATTCAATAATTTTCAGTAAAAATATCAAATTTACTTTTCAAGAATTCAAATTAAAATTTATTAAAATTTTAAAAAAAATTTAATTAATTTACAATGTTCCTCCAATCTCATGCCTCGGATACAATTTACTATTTTAGATAAATTATGCATTAGATGAAATCTGTTTTAAAAACTATAATTCACCAATTGAGTTAAAAGAGTAAACACCTTTTTTTTCAAAATAAAATTTCTGTCTATTATTATGTTGAACAAATGATTGTCATCGTTTTAAATATATTAAATTGAGAGCCAATATGAGATTGAATCGAGACCGGGTCAATTGAAAATAATAATAATAATAATAATAATAATAATAATAATAATAATAATAATATTTATATAAATAATAGATTTTATTCACATGCATAAATAATTAACCTCTTAGTTTTGAAGCAATAAATTAATATAACTACCTAGATTTTTTATTGTGATTAAAATATCAATTTTCTTTGTTTTTTATTTTATAACTGTCAGATAAATGCTTAAAATTTAAATTGTTTAAAAGAATAAATATATAGATATCTATGGTCATGAATTGCACATAAAAAATTATTTAAAATTTGAACTAACTTTGATTAAGATGGACCTCTTAGATCATATCAAGATTTAAATTTCTTATATGCACATTTAAAAAATATACAATTCATATATGAATATGTAAATTTTTTTATGAATAATGTGAATATGCTTGAAGCTCATAGATCAGATACTTATTTATAAAAAAAAATATTGTTTAAAAATATTTAATATATTAAAATTATGATCATTTTGAGGACAAATTTTAATTTGAATTAATATAATAGAAATAACTACTAAACAAATTATTGTACAATTCCTTGCTACACCTCTAGTAATTATCTTGAGACCTTTAAATGTTTAACCTCCAAGGTTATAACTTGGAAATAATTTCATATTCAACAAGTCTCTTCACGCGTAATTTTATTTTTCTTTACAGTTTAGAGTTCAGTATAGATATATTCTTTTAAAATTTTATATTATACATAAATATAAAATTATTATCTGTTCCGGCTTTAGAGAATTACGTAATTTGATTATTGTAGCTTAAACACGTTTAATTATAGACTTTTTAGTTATTACGCTTATGATTTTATCCCAAAAGATGTCTCTATAAATGTTGATGTGAGAAGTAAGAGGTTCCAAGAGAAAGAGAGATAGAAAGAGAGAGTTCGAAGAGATGGCGACTGGTTGAGGCTTAGAAGAAGAAAGGAGCATCCAGAAAAACACACAGAAAATTTAAGGTGGTTCAGAGATGAGATCTCCTACGTCCACCGGGACGGACTCGAAATATTTCACTATATCTCAAAGAGGAGGCCGTTTGGGCCAAGTACATATATGACCAGAGCTCAAAAAGAAAAAGGGCTCCCTTGTACAGAGGGAGGAAATGAAGAAGAAGAAAAAGATCTCTGTACGACTCGTCCTCCTTGGTTCTTCCCCCCTCCTTTTCGAAGCTCTATTCAAGGACATTTATAGGGCGGAGTGCTGATTTTACAGAGTGGGTTGCACGCCTGAAGTTGAGCTCATGCTGACAGTCCCACCTCTGTTGGCCTTGGAGAAGGCCGGTAGTAGTGGGTGAAGCAAGTGACTTCTTGGTCTTCGCGTCTTATGGGAACTCGCGGCAGTTGGAGCATGCGAGTCCTTAGTTTGTGGGCCTCATGGGGACTTGCAGCGAGTGGTGGGGGCCCACGCTGTTAGGATGTTCTAAAAGAATCCGGCGAAATATCGTGGCCGATGGTATGCACGCTTAAATCATCGTATCTGATGATTGGCAGTGCTGTAGCTGTAACCTCGTGGCCGATGTTTGGTAGCTCGATCAAACCTCGTGGCCGATGATTGGAGTTCCGATGACTGCAAGGGAAGGAACTTGGTCAGTAAAATATCATGCTAAATGTTACCACGTGTACGGCTGTGATGCAATGCTGGAGCCACATGTCAACACTATATATTAGAATCATACTATTCAATTATATAACTCAAGAATTCTTCTTCATTTTTTATATCAAATAATGCATTCCTACATCCTTCTCAGCACTTATTTGGCCTAGAAGTTTACCAAAAGCTGCTCTTTCGAGACATTACCCAGCAATCGCTCTTCACCTCTTCGACCATTAGTAGAGGTGAATGTTTGGGTTGAAGATTAATAGTCGCTTAATATTCTGATAGATATTTAATTTAAATCGAGCTTGGCTCAAGTTTATGAGCAGTTGGATCAAGTTTGCTTGATTTCTACTTTTTTAAATATATTTATGTATTCATTAATTTCTTCTAATTATTTATTACATGTACATTAGTATACATTAATTGTGATTAGGATATCTGTTAGATCAACTTTTGGGTATAGTTAATTCAATTTTAAATTTTATTAGATGTAATTTTTTTATAAATATTTCAATTCTTGGGATAGCTTAAATTGACACAATTAAATTTCGAGCTAGCTCAAAATTGGGATAAATCAGCTCGAGCTTAAATCGAATTGAAACGAGGTAAGCTCAAGCTGTGCTTAGCTCAGCTTGAGCTCGGATCGTTGTCACCCCTAGCCAGGGATTGTCACCCCTAGCCAGGGGTTGTCACATTAAGCTTGTAGGGTATCGCTCAAAAATAATTTTATGTTCGACATCCCAATTACTAAATAATTAATCATTATTTCTATATAAAAATGTCTCCACAGTTGCAGCGGACCTTTCTTTTGCAATGGCAACTTCTACTCGAATCGATCGACACAGCAGTAACGAAGAAAGTCAAGAGTGGTGCCCTCCAGCTATGCACGAGGGTTAGTAAAATACTCGAATTTAATTTATTTAGGTTAACTATTTTTTATGACTCAAAGTTAGTTCACTTGAAAAAAATAATTTAACTCATAATTAACTCAATATGAAATTTCAGATATATTTTATAATATATATGTGAGAGTACATTATATGAAATATATATCAAAGAGATTTAAAACACTTATATTTAAGAGATTATGTATAAATAAATATAATATATATATATAAATTTACTTAAAATTAATTTTTAAATTAAAAAAATAAGATTAAAATTAAGCTCGATTTAACTCGAAATCAATTAGATTTTCATAACTCAAATCAAATTCGACTCGAAATTAAAATTTTTAAAATTAAGTTAAAATAAATTTGCTCAAATTTGACTTTTTATCGGCCCTAGTTATGCATTTGGGTGAGCATATAAGAGATTTATTAATTGAAGAACAACTGGGAACTGACAGATCAAAAGCTGCCTCATTGCCCTGTTTGGCGTGAAGATGAAAACAGAATTAAAATAATATTAATTTAAAATAATAATAATAATAATATATAAATATTTTAAATTATTTTACACAAATTTAAATATAAAAATATTATTTTATTTTATATACCCAATAATTTAAAATAAAAATATCAATTTTATTTCACATTCTAGACCAAAATATTTAAATCGAG
>JAEMOT010002831.1:281147-325615 GCA_019297695.1 Apostasia ramifera | reverse complement strand
AAATCTTAATCTGATTTGTATGAAAAATTTATTAACTTGCATTAAAAGTCAAGATTTATACATATCATAGTATTTTAAAATTATAGTTACTTATGCTTATTCAAATTTAGTGCTTTAGAAAAATTTAATCTATAAATTACTCCTTTAATATTTCTCTTCGGTTTAAATTAAGATAAGAATTATAAAATTTTGGTACTTAGGTGGTCAATTTTCATGGGAATGACTTGGTCTCATTGACTATATTACTTGAGTTGATTTTGTACACTTGCAAAAAAATACACAACATAGTCCACTTGAATTCAATGTAATGCAATGAATAGTTGCAAAAACATCACTATTCAACTCAAATTCATTCATATGTCATAAATCAGACCGTAAAAGGGCCTATTCTCTTAAAATTGATCGATGTACTGATAACTTGATGTGTAATTTTTGGTATTACATTAAAACATAATTAAATGTCCCTAATAAATTGCCAAATATCAATTTTAGATTGAAATACATCAATAGAGCAAATATTAGAGATGTAATCAGAGTTTTATGTTAAAATGCTTTCATATAAACAAGATTAAAGTCAAATTGCATTTACTATCTTCAAATACATTAAAAATTAATTGAATACTCACACAATTGCTTGTATTCAGCTAAAATAACTTATTATGCAATGAATCATACTCTAAATATTTGTACTCCACTTGAATTCAACGTAATGCAATGAATAGCTGCAAAAACGTCACTATTGAACACAAATTCATTGATATGTAATAAATAAGTCCCTAAAAGAGCCTATTCTCTTAAAATTAATTGATATACTGATAAATAGATGTGTGATTAAAAGTATTACATTAAAACACAATCAAATATTCCTAATACATAGTCAAATATCAATTTTTTATTGAAATACATCAATATAGCACACATTAAGTGTGTAATCAGAGTATTATGTTAAAAACCTTCATATAGACAAGATTAAAGTCAAATTGCATGTATTCTCTTCAAATTCAATAAACATGAATTGAATACTCACACAATTACTTGTATTAAGTTAAAATAATTTATTATGCAAAGAATCAGACTCTAAATACTTATACTCCACTTAAATTCAATGTAATACAATGAATAGCTGCAAAAAATAATATTATTCAACTCAAATTCATTGATACGTCATACTTTAGACCCTAAAAGAGTCTATTCTCTTAAAATTGATCAATATACTAATAAAAAAATGTGTAATTATAGGTATTACATTAAAACACAATCAAATATCACTAATAAATCGCCACATATAATTTTTTGACTGAAATACATCAATATAGCAAATATTAGGTGTTAATAAGAGTATTATGTTAAAAAACTTTAATATATAAAAGATTAAAGTCAAATTGCATACATTCTCTTCAAATATAATAAAAACTAGTTGAATACTCTTACAATTGCTTTATATTAAGTTAAAATAACTTGTTATGCAATGAATCGTACTGTAAATGCTTCTACTCCACTTAAATTCAACGTAATGCAATGAAAAGCTGCAAAAATGTCACTATTCATCTCAAATTCATTGATATGTCATAAATCAGACCCTAAAAGAGTTTATTCTATTAAAATTGATTGACATACTGACAAATAGATGTGTAATTATAGGTATTACATCAAAACGTAATTAAATGTCCCTAATAGATCGCCAAATATCAATTTTCGATTGAATACTTCAATATAGCAAACATTAGGTGTAATCAGCGTATTATGTTAAAAAACTTTCATATAGATAAGATTACAGTCAAATTGTATTTATTCTTTTCAAATACAATAAAAACTAATTGAATACTCACACAATTGCAAATATTCGGTTAAAATAACTTATTATGAAATGAATCATACTCTAAATGCTTGTACTCAACTTGAATTCAATATAATGCAATGAATAGCTGCAAAAATATCACTATTCAACTAAAATTCATTTATATATTATAAATCAGACCGTAAAAAAGCCTATTCTTTTAAAATTGATCGATATACAGAGAAATTGATGTGTAATTATAGGTATTACATTGAAACACAATCAAATGTCCCTAATAAATTGTCAAATATCAATTTTATATTGAAATACATCAATAGACTAAACATTAGAGATGTAATCAGAGTATTATGTTAAAATACCTTCATATAGACAAGATTAAAGTCAAATTACATATATTATCTTTAAATACATTAAAAACTAATTAAATACTCATATAATTGCTTGTATTCAGTTAAAATAACTTATTATATAATGAATCGTACTCTAAATGCTTGTAATTCACCTAATTTCAACGTAATGCAATGAATAGCTGCAAAAACATCACTATTCAACTCAAATTCATTGATATGCTATAAATCAATGGCTAAAAGAGTCTATTCTCTTAAAAGTAATCAATATACTGATAATATATTTTTCGATAATTACACATTATTTTGATAATATATCGATTTATTATAACTTTTGAGGCACTTTTACAGACTGATTTATGACATATAATTGTATTTGAATTAAATAGTAATATTTTTACAACTACTCATTATATTAACGTTGGCTTTAAATCAAATATAAGCATTTAGAGAACGAGCCATTACATAATAAGTTATTTTAATTTAATAATAGCAATTATATGAGTATTCAGATATTTTTTATTGTATTTGCAGAGAATATAAGCAACTTGACTTTGATCTTATCTATATCAAGATATTTTAATATAATACTCTGATTAAACAACTAATATTTGCTATATCGACATATTTTAGCTGAAAATAGATGTTTAATGATCTGTTAGAGACATACAATTAAGTTTTAATACTGACAATAAAACAACTTTTTGATATTATATCAATCTATTTTTGCTTATTAGGCACTTTTAAAGACTGATTTGTAACATATTAATATATTTGAATTGAGCAGTAATGTTATTATAAATATTCATTGCATTAATAATGAAGTTATGCTGAATACAAACATTTAGAAAATTATTCATTGCATAATAAGTTATTTTAACTAAATACTAGCAATTATACGAGTATTCAGTCATTTTTTATTATATTTGAATAGAATATAATCAATTTAATTTTGTTCTTATCTATAACAAGGCATTTTAATATACTATTCTAATTAAATAAGTAATATTTACTATATTGATGTATTTTACTTGAAAGTAGATATTTGGCGAATAAGAGACATATGATTAAGTTTTATTATAATACCGGTAATTACATATTTTTTTGATGATATATCAATCTGTTATAATTTTCTAGGCACTTTTACAAACTGATTTGTGAAAGCATTTGAACTGAATAGTAATATTTTTATAACTATTTATTTCATTAACATTGAATTCAAGTCGAATACAAGTTTTTAGAGATGATTCATTATATAATAAGTTGTTTTAACTGAATAATAACAATTATACTAGTATTCAATCATTTATTATTGTATTTGAAGAGATAAGCAATTGACTTTAATCTTGTCTATATCAAGATATTTTAACATAATACAATGATTAAATAACTAATATATATTATATCTATATATTTTAGCTAAAAATAGATTTTTGATGATTTATTAAAGACATATGATTAAGTTTTAATATAGTACTAATAATTACACTTTTTTTGACAATATATCAATCTATTTTTTCATATTAGGCACTTCTAGAGTCTGATTTATGATATATTAATGTATTTGAATTAAAATAATTTTTTTATAACTATTTATTGCATTAACGTTGATTTCAATTGAAATACAAGCATTTAGAGAATGATTTATTACAAAATAAATTATTTTAACTTAATAGGTGCAATTATATGAGTATTTAGTTATTTTTTATTATATTTACAGAGAATACAAGTAATTTGATTTTGATCTTGTTTATATCAAGGTATTTTAACATAATATTGTGATTAAACAACTAATATTTACTTTATCGCTATATTTTAGTCGAAAACAGATATTTGGCGATCAAATAGGGACCTGTGTCAGAGTTACAACCTAATACCGGTGATTACAAATCTTTTTGACAGTATATTGATAAATGTTAACCTATTAGACACTTTTAGAAACTGATTTATAAAATATCAATGTATTTGAATTGAGTAATGCCATTTTTACAATTGTTCATTGTATTAATGATGAATTCAAGCCGAATACGAGCATATAGAGAATGATTCATTACATAATAAGTTATTTAACTGAATAATAGTAATTATACAAATATTCAATTATTTTTTATTATATTTAAAGAGAATATAAGCAACTTGATTTTGATCTTGTCTATATCAAAGCATTTTAATATAATACCTAGATTAAATAACTAATATTTATTATATCAATGTATTGTATCCGAAAATAAATATTGGGCGTTCTATTAGGGGCATATGATTGAGTTTAATATAATACCGATAATTACAAATCTATTCAACAGTATATCGATCTATTTTAACCTATTAGGCACTTTTAGAAAATGATTTATGACATATCAATGTATTTGAATTCAATAGTGTCTTTTTTACAACTATCTATTGCATTAACCTTGATTTCAACTGGAATACAAGCATTTCGACAATGATTTAGTGCAACATAAGGCATTTTAACTGAATACGAGCAATTATACGAGTATTCAATTACTTTTTATTGTATTTAAAAATAATACATGTAATTTGACTTTGATCTTAACTTTATCAAGGTATTTTAATATAATACTATGATTAAATAACTAATACTTACTATATCTATATATTTCAGTCAAAAACTGATATTTGGCAATCAAATAGGGACTTGTGTCTGAGTTTCAACCTAATACCGGCAATTACAAATCTTTTTGACAGTATATCGATAAAGTTTAACTAATTAGACACTTTTAGAAACTAATTTATAACATATCAATGTATTTGAATTAAGTATTGACGTTTTTACAATTGTTCATTGCATTAACAATGAATTCAAGTCGAATACGAGCATATAGAGAACTCATTATATAAGCAACTTGATTTTGATCTTGTCTATATTAAAGCTTTTTAACATAATACCTAGATTAAACAACTAATATTTATTATATCGATGTATTGTATCCGAAAGCAGATATTTGGCATTCTATTAGGGGCATATGATTGAGTTTAATATAATACCGATAATTACAAGTCTATTTAATAGTATATTGATCTATTTTAACCTATTAGGCACTCTTAGAGAATAATTTATAATATATAAATATATTTGAATTCAATAGTGATTTTTTTGCAACTATCTATTGCATTAACCTTGATTTCAACTGGAATACAAGCATTTAGACAATGATTCAGTGCAACATAAGGCATTTTAACTGAATACGAGCATTTACAAATCTTTTTGACAGTATATCACTCTATTTTAAACTATTAGACCCTTTTAGAGACTGATTTATAACATATCATTGTATTTGAATTGAGTAGTGACGGTTTTACAACTGTTCATTGTATTAATGATGAATTCAAGCTGAATACGAGTATATAGAGAATGATTCATTACATAATAAGTTATTTAACTGAATAATAGTAATTATACAAGTATTCAATTATTTTTTATTATATTTAAAGAGAATATAAGTAACTTGATTTTGATCTTGTCTATATCAAAGCATTTTACCATAATACTTAAATTAAATAAGTAATATTTATTATATCGATATATTGTATCTGAAATCAGATATTAGGCGTTCTATTAGGGGCATATGATTGAGTTTAATATAATATCGATAATTATAAATCTATTTAAAGTATATCGATCTATTTTAACCTATTAGGCACTTTTAGAGACTGATTTATGACATACTAATGATTTGAATTAAATAGTAATGTTTTAATGACTATTTATTGCGTTAACGATGAATTTAATTAGAATACAAGTATTTAGAGAGAGATGCATTGCATAATAAGTCGTTTTAACTGAGTATTAGCAATTATACGAGAATTCAATCATTTTGATTGGATTTGAAGAGAATACATGCAATTTTACTTTAATCTTCTCTATATCAAATCATCTTAACATTATACTCTGATTAAATAACTAGTATTTGCTATATCGATGTATTCTAATTGAAAGCAGATATTTGATAATCTGCTAGGGACATATGATAGAGATTTAATACAATACCGATAATTACATATCTTTTTGAAAGTATATCAATCTATTTTAACATATTTGACCCATGTAGAGACTGATTTGTGACATATTAATATATTTGAATTGAATAATAGCGTTTTCACAACTATTCATTTCATTAATATTGAAATTAAGCTCAATACAAGCATTTAGAGAATAATTTATTGCATAATAAGTCATTTTAATTGAATACTAGTAATTATATGAGTAGTCAATTATTTTTGATTGAATTTGAAGAGAATATAAGTAATTTGACTTTAACCTGGTTATATCAAGGCATTTTAACATAATATTTTGATTAAACTACTAATATTTGCTATATCGATATATTGTTTATTATATTTAAATAAAACATAAGCAACTTGACTTTGATCTTATTTATATCAAGGCATTGTAACATAATACAGTGATTAAACAATTAATATTTGTTATATTGATGTATTTTTATCGAAAATAGATATATAGCAATCTATTAGGGACCTCTGATTGAGTTTTAACATAATCTAAATAATTACATATCTTTTTGACAGTATATCGATCAGTGTTTACCTATTAAGCACTTTTAGAAATTGATTGATAACATATCAATATATTTGAATTGAATAGCGACGTTATTACAACTATTCATTGCAATAATATTGCATTCAACCCGAATACATGCATTTAGTGAATGATGCATTACAGAATAAGTCATTTTAACTAAATACTAATAATTATATTCATTTTCAGTATTTTTTATTATATTTAAAGAGAATATGAGTAATTTAACATTGATTTTGTTATATCACAGCATTACATAATACTCTCGTTAAACTACTAGGGACATATATTTGAGTTTCATATAATACCAAAAATTACACATTGTTTTTATAATATATCGATCTATCATAACTTTTTAGGTAATTTTACAGACTGATCTATGATATATCAAAGTAGTTGAGTTAAGTAGTGATATTTTTACAACTATTCATTACATTAACATTGAATTCAAGTCCAAAATAATAGTTTAAGGAAATGATTCATTACATAATTTGTTATTTTTGTTGAATAATAGCAATTACATGAGTATTCAATCTTTTGTTATTGTATTTATAGAGAATATAGGAAACTTGACTATAATCTTGTTTATATCAAGACATTTTAATAAAATACCCTAATTAAATAATTAATATTTATTATATTGATGTATCTTAGCCGAAAATAAATGTTTGACAATCTATTAGAGGCATATGATTAAGTTTTAATTTAATACTAATAATTACACATCTTTTTAAAAGTACATCGATAGATTTATACCTATTAGGCATTTTTAGAGATTGATTTATGACATATCAATGTATTTGAATTCAATAGTAACTTTTTTACAACTATCTATTGCATTAACCTTGATTTCAACTGGAATACAAACATTTAGACAATAATTTAGTGCATCATAAGTCATTTTAAATGAATACGAGCAATTATACGAGTATTTAATTATTTTTTATTATATTTAAAAATAATACAAGTAATTTAACTTTGATCTTAGGCCTTTTAATATAATACTGTTATTAAAAAATTAATACTTACTATATCAATGTATTTTAGTCGAAAGCAGATATTTGACGATATATTAGAGACCTTTGATTGAGTTTTAACCTAATACCGGCAATTACACATCTTTGACACTATATCGATCTATTTTAACCTATTAGGCATTTTTCGAAACTGATTTATATTATATCAATGTATTTAAATTAAATAGTGATATTTTTATAATTATTCATTATATTGACGTGAATTCAAGCTGAATAAAAGCATTTAGAGAACTATTCACTGCATAATAAGTTCTTTTAACTAAATATAAGCAATTATATGAGTATTAAATTATTTTTTATTATATTTGAAGAGAATATAAGCAATTTGATTTTGATCTTGTCTATAACAAGGTATTTTAACGTAATACACTATTTAAATAATTAATATTTACTATATCGATGTATTGTATTCGAAAATAAATATTTGGTGTTTTATTAAGGAAATAATTAGTTTTATTATTATACCGACAATTACAAATTTATTTGAAAAAATATCGATCTATGTTATCCTATTAAGCACTTTTTGAGACTGATTTGTAACATACTAATGTATTAAATTTGAATAGTAATGTTTTAATAACTATTCATTGGGTTAACGTTCAATTCAAATAGAATATAATCATTTAGAGAGCGTTTCGTTGCATAATAAGTTATTTTAACTAAATACTAGCAATTATATGAGAATACAATTATTTTCATTGAATTTGAAAAGAATACACAAAATTTGACTTTGATCTTCTCTATATCAAACCATTTTAATATTATTACTCTGATTAATTAACTAATATTTGTTTTAATTATGCATTTTAGCTGAAAACAGATATTTGACAATCTGCTAGAGATATATGATAGAGATTTAATATAATACTAACAATTACATAACTTCTTGATAGTATTTCAATCTATTTTAACATATTTAACCCTTTTAGAGACTGATTTGTGACATATCAATATATTTGAATTAAATAGTAGCATTTTCACAACTATTCATCTCATTAATGTTGAAATTAAGCCCAACACAAGCATTCAGAGAATGATTCATTGCATAATAAGTTTTTTTCTAATTAAATACTAGCAAATATATGAGTATTTAATTATTTTTAATTGAATATAAAGAGAATATAAGTAATTTGAGTTTAACATAGGTTATATCAAGGCATTTTAACATAATACTCTGATTAAACAACTCATATTTGCTATATCGATGTATTTTATCCTAAAACTAATATTTGACGATCTATTAGGGACATATGATTGAGGTTTTACTATTATTCCTTGCATTAACGTTGAATTCAAGCAGAATATAAGCATTTATAAAATAATTCATTGTATAATAAGTTTTTTTGACAGAAAACTCACAACTATAAGATTATTCAATAAATTTTTAATGTATTTAAAAAAATATGTGCAATACAATACTAGGATAAAATAACTTTTATTTACTTTATCAAAATACTCAAAGTATTTTAGCTGAAAACATATATTTGGCAATCTATTAGGGACATATGTTCGAGTTTCAGTGTAATGCTAGCAATTAAATATCTTTTTGATAGTACATCGATCTATTATAAATTTTTAGGCATTTTTAAAGACTGATTTATGACATATCATTGTATTTGAATTGAATAATGACGCTTTTACAACTATTCATTACAATAATCTTAAATTCGAACGAAATACAAGCATTTAGAAGGTAATTTATTGCATAATAAGTCATTTTGTTTGTATACTAGCCATTACACTAGTATTTAATTTTTTTATTATATTTAAAGAGAATACAAGTAATTCAATTTTGATCATTTCTATATCGTGATATTTTAACATAATACTCTGATTAAACACTAACATTTGTTATATGGGTATATTTTAACCGAAAGTAGATATTTGACGATCTATTAGGGACGTGTTTGAGTTTAATATAATACAGGTAATTACACATCTTTTTGATAATATATCGATCTATTATAACTTTTTAGGCACTTTTACATACTGATTTATGACATATCAATGTATTTAACTTATTAGGCTTTTTTCGAAACTGATTATCATATCAATGTATTTGAATTA
Organism: Apostasia ramifera; assembly: GCA_019297695.1. Classification (NCBI taxonomy): domain Eukaryota; kingdom Viridiplantae; phylum Streptophyta; class Magnoliopsida; order Asparagales; family Orchidaceae; genus Apostasia; species Apostasia ramifera. Next base: position 315,808 of record JAEMOT010002831.1, on the reverse strand, counting down.
ACTAGTAATATTTTTACAACTATTCATTTTATTAACGTGAATTCAAGCTGAATATAAACATTTAGAGAACTATTCACTGCATAATAAGTTTTTTTAACTAAATGCAAGTAATTATATAAGTATTCAAATATTTTTTATTATATTTGAAGAGAATATAAGCAATTTAATTTTGATCTTATCTATAACAAGGCATTTTAACTTAATAAACTAATTAAATAATTAATATTTACTATATCGATGTATTATATTCGAAAATAAATATATTGTATTTTATTAAGGACATATGATTTAGTTTTATTATTATACCGACAATTACAAATTTATTTGATAGTATTAAGCATTGAATACTAGCACTTTTAGAGAATGATTTGTGACATGCTAATGTATTAAATTTGAATAGTGATGTTTTAACAAGTACTATTCATTGGGTTAACATTCAATTCAAATAGAATACATGCATTTAGAGAGCGTTTCATTGCATAATAAGTCATTTTAACTGAATACTAATTATTATACGAGAATTCAATCATTTTCATTAAATTTGAAGAGAATACACAAAATTTGACTTTGATTTTCTTTATATCAAACCATCTTAATACAATACTCTGATTAATTAACTAATATTTGCTTTAATAGGATAGAGATTTAATATAATACTCTAATTAAACAACTAATATTTGTTATATCGATGTATTTTATCCGAAAGCAGATATTTGACGTTCTATTAGGGACGTATGATTTTTATTATAATAATGATAATTACACAACTATTTATCAGTATATAAATTTATTTTAATCTACTAGGCACTTTTAGAAACAGATTTGTGACATACATTAGTATTTGAATTGAACAATTATTCATTACGTTGATGTTGAATTCAAATAGAATTCACGAATTTAGTGAGCGCTTTATTATATAATAAGTTATTTTTAACTGACTACTAGCTATTATACGAGAATTCAATCATTTTAAATGAATTTGAATAGAATATATGCAATTTCACTTTGATCTTGTCTATATCAAGCCTTCTTAATATAATACTCTGATTATACAACTAGTATTTATTATATCGATATTTTCTAATCGAAAGCAGATATTTGACAATCTACAAGGGATATATGATAGAGATTTAATATAATACCAGCAATTACATATTTTTGTGATAGTATTTCAATCTATTTTAACATATTTGACCCTTTTAGAGACTGATTTGTGATATATCAATATATTTAAATTGAATAGTAGCATTTTCACAACTATTCATCTCATTAATGTTGAAATTAAGTCCAACACAAGCATTTAGAGAATGATTCATTGCATAATAAGTTTTTATAATTGAATACTAGCAAATATATGAGTATTTAATTATTTTTTATTGAATGTAAAGAAAATACAAGAATTTGACTTTAACATAGGTTATATCAAGGCATTTTAATATAATACTCTGATTAAACAACTCTTATTTGCTATATCGATGTATTTTATCCTAAAATAGATATTTGGTGATTTATTAGAGACATATGTTTAAAGTTTTACTGTTATTCCTTGCATTAATATTGAATTCAAGCAGAATACAAGCATTTAGTGAATAATTCATTGCATAATAAGTTATTTTGACAAAAAACTCACAATTATAAAGTTATTCAATGATTTTTAAATGTATCTAAAAAAATACATGCAATTAGACACTTGTCTATATCAAGTCATTTTAATATAATACTAGGATAAAATAACTTTTATTTGCTTTATCAAAGTATTTTAGCTGAAAGCAAATATTTGACGATCTATTAGGGACATATGTTTGAGTTTTAGTATAATACTCGCAACTAAACATCTTTTTGATAGTATATCAATCTATTATAACTTTTCAAGTACTTTTAAAGACTAATTTATAACATACCAATGTATTTGAATTGAATAGTGATATTTTTATAACTATTCATTGCATTAACGTTGAATTCAAACCGAATACAAGCATTTAGAGAATTATTCATTGCGTAATAAATTATTTTAACTAAATAATAGTAATTATACTAGCTAGTATTCAATCATTTGTTATTGTATTTGGAGAGAGTATAAGTAACTTGACTTTGATATTATTTATATCAAGGTATTTTAACATAATATTTATTATATTGATGTATTTTAACCAAAAATAGATATTTAACAATCTATTAGGGACCTCTAATTAAGTTTTAACCAAGAATTACTCATCTTTTTTCACAGTATAGCGATTTATTTTTACCTATTAAACACTTTTAGAGACTGATTTATGACATATTAATGTATTTGAATTGAATAATAATATTTTTACAACTATTCATCATATTAATGTTAATTCAACCCGAATTCAAGCACTTAGTGAACGAATTATAGCAGAATAAATTATTATAATGGAATAATAGCAATTATATCAGTTTTTACTTATTTTTTATTGTATTTAAAAAGAATATAATTAATTTGACTTTAATCTTGTCTATATCACTGCATTTTAACATGATACTCTGGTTAAAATACTAATATTTTTTACATCAATTATTTTAGCCGAAAGCAGATATTTGCTAATGTATTAGGGACATATATTTGAGTTTAATATAATACCAATAATTATACATCTTTTTGATAATGTATTGATTTATTATAACTTTTTAGGCACTTTTACAGACTGATTTATGATATATTAATGTATTTGAATTGAATAGTGATATTTTTAAAACTATTCATTGCAGAAATGATGAATTTAATCTGAATACAAGCATTTAGAGAATTGCTCATTGCATGATAAATTATTTTAACTAAATGCTAGCAATTATACTAGTATTTAATTATTTTTTATTATATTTAAAAAGAATATAAGCAATTTAGCTTTGATCTTGTCTATAACAAAAAAATTTTAACATAATACTCTAATTAAATAATTAATATTTTTATATAGATGTATTTTTTCTGAAAGTAGATATTTAGCGTTTTATTAAGGACATACAGTTGAGTTTTATTATAATACCGTTAATTACATATCTATTTAATAGTATATCGATCTATTTTAACCTATCAGACAATTTTACAGACTGATTTGTGACATACTAATGTATTTGAATTGAATGATATTTTGACAACTATTCATTGCGTTAACCTTAAATTCAAATTGAATATATGCATTTAGAGAGCGATTTATTGCATAATAAGTCATTTTAACTAGCAATTATACGAGAATTCAATAATTTGCATTGAATTTGACAAGAAAATATGTAATTTGACTTTAATCTTATCTATGTCAAGCCATCTTAATATAATACTCTTTTTAAAATAATTAGTATTAACTATATCGATGTATTCTAGCCGAAATCAGATATTTGACGATTTGCTAGGGACATATGACAGACAAACACTTCTTCATGTTCACACAATTTCTATTCTCCTAGCTTTTCTAAAACTAGCCTCAAACGCTCTGAATGTTCTAGCCTCAACAGTACTATAAACTAATATATCATCAAAATATATAACTAGGAACTTTCCTATAAAAGGAAACTCCTAACCTCAGTAATTAGAGCTACAATAGTACTGAAATTATGATAAGTCTCCTATAGAATGTGGCCAAGATATGTAAACTCCTATATGAGAGAGGGAGAGGGGGATATAAAACTATTTTTAAAATTTTTTTAATAATAAAAAATTAGAAAATAACCCATTTGATAATTATATCAAAACTCAAAGACCTCAATGTTACAATTTTGAAAATATGGGCTTGTACAATATGAAACCCTAAACTCAGAAATCCGAGTGCAATTTACTCATAAAATTATAACAAGTGTTCTTTTGTTTTAAAATGTGAGCAAGTTTTCCCTAAAAATAACCATTATTTAGGTTGAAGAATTTGATTATAATTATATTTTTTTTGCAGTAAAATAAGGAAATTTTTGAGCTTCATATATTTGTGTATAAATGCTAATCAGAGCCGGGGAAGGCAATGATCCGAGTTTGAGTTGTGCCAATTATAACACAAACTCGCCCGCTAATTCATAGATCACTCAAACCCTCAAAGATGTAAGAATGATTTTTGAGTTGAATGAATTAAACTAGACTCAGTTATAGCCATAATTCTTCTTAATTCGTATCTTAACTATTGTCTCACATACTTTTTATAAAAATTATAATTAATCATATCATATACATAGAAAAACTATGCATATGTTAGTAAAAACCGAGCCAACATAATTTGAATAAATTCGGTCCGGGTCGAACTCAGCTAGATGAAATTACGAGCTATAAATATACCATCCTCAATCAATCCGCCCCCAATCTAAAACTGGTATTAGTTTACTGGCCAGACAATTTCCATTGGACTTTAACAATGGGCCGGCCCATTAAAAAGCCCAGTTAATTTTCAGTCTGTATTGGGCAAACTATCATTAGCGTTTAAGGTAAGGCCCTGTTTGGTCCTAAAATCAAAATGTTATTAATTTAAAAATAATAATAATAATAAATAAATTTTTTAATCATTCTACATAAATTTTAATATTAAAAAATATTATTTTACTTCACATTCTAAATAATTTTTAATAAAAATATCTACTTATTTCACATTCTAGATCAAAATATTTTCATCTAGGATATGAAATAAAGTTAATATTTTTATTAAAAATTATTGAGTATGTGAAATAAATTAATATTTTTTTATATTATAATTTGTGTATAATGATTAAAAAAATTTATTTATTTATTATTATAATCATTTTTTAAATTATTACTATTTTAGTCCTGATTTTAGTCCTGACGCAGCCTAAAACATTAATCCCAAAAGATAATCCATATTGTTATATTATCTTATTGTTTTTTAAGGTAAATAAATTTACTTAATATGGGAGATTTTTTCCAATATAGTTTTTTTAATAGAATTTTCCAATATAATTGACGATGCGATACTGCGATGACCTGTATGTAATGGGAACGAGATTATAGTTTTCAAATATAATTTTCCATTATAATTTTTTAATTGAATTTTCCAATATAACCCAAACACAAATTTCTTCTCCGTTAGATTAGAAGGTATTATCATATGGCTGATCAACAATTTTTAAATTTCAGATTGGTCCCTGAGTTTTATTATATTTTTCAAATTGATCCTTAAAAATGAGTTAAATATTTTACGCGCAGCATCATAAACAGTTTCTATTAGTCTTTCATGAGCAAGTGACAAAAGTATTTTATAATTAATTTTTTTTATTTTTAAATTTAACTTAATTGTCCTTTCTTATAATTTTATGTGATATTATTTATTAACCTCAAATACTTCAGTGATAATATATAACGATTATTCCGTACATCTACGTCATGAAGTAGACAAACTTAGCAATTTGCAATATTTTCGATTAACTTGATTTCTATGATTGGCCAGCTTGCAATTTGACTTGATAGAAACATGGCCCTAATAATGCCATCCAATAATTCCTTTAATAATTTCATTACATGCAAAAAATATAAAAAATTATGTTGAGTTTCATTTTATTTATTTAAGACAAGTTATTTCATCTCTATCTAGTTTGAGAAATATCTATATATTTTTCAATTGTCTTAGAGGGTGAGAGTTTGGCTGAAAGATCGATATTCACGCAATATTTGGATCGATATTTAGTTTTAATTGAGCTCAGCTCAAGTTTATTGAGCTGAGCCACGAGTTATGGTCTGATCGAATCGACTTAGCTAGATCTCTATTTTGGAAGAATTTCAAAGAAGTTTTGCTCGGTAATATTATGAGAAATTCAAAAAATCTAAAGATAATTTTAGTATATATATATTTTTTATTTCAGTATCAGAATGGATTAATTGAAATGCAGGAGATGACTATAGGATTTAGTTGAATGATGATTGAAGGAACCATGGCCAAATTAAAATATTTTAAAATGTAAGGACCAATTTAAAAGAAATTTAAAAGATAAGAACCTGCAAGAAATTAATTCAATTCGTTATTGGGGAGTTGTTATTGGATCAAATTTGACTCATTAGTTAATTAATTTTATTATTGGCCCAAGTTTTGATCTAACTAAACTCAAGCTTTTGTATTGTTTTGATTTTTATTTCAAATAAGTTAAATTTTTTATCTTAAATATAAAGATAATGTTGTTAATTAGATTAATTCGTGCACTTTATAGTTAAATAATAATTGTTTATTATATTAACATCAAGCTTTTTATCTTACACATTCATAAAGTGCTTTTTTTTGTGGAATTTGATTTTATTTTTGGAAGAATTTGAAAGAAATTTTGCTTGATAATATTATGAAAAATTCAAAAAATGTAAAGATAATTTTAGTTTAATTTTTTTTTTTCAGAATGGATTAATTGAAATGCAGGAGATGACTATTGAAAGAACCATGGTCAAATTAAAATATTTTAAAATGTAAGGACCAATTTAAAAGAAATTTAAAAGATAAGAACCTGCAAGAAATTAATTCAATTAATTATTGGGGAGTTGTTATTGGATCAAATTTGACTTATAGTTAATTAATTTTAATTTTATTATTGGCCCAAGTTTGATTTAACTAAACTTTAAGCTTTTGTATTGTTTTGATTTTTATTTCAAATAAGTTAAATTTTTTTATCTTAAATATAAAGATAATGTTGTTAATTAGGTACGCATTATAATTAAATAATAATTGTTTATTATATTAACATCAAGCTTTTTATCTTACATATATTATCATAATTGAAGGAGGAAGGATTAATTTTTTTTTTTATTTGTAAATTTTGTAGTTTTTTAACTATGCATTAAATATATCAATGAAACAGTACTATGAAAAGGGCCAAAGACATGTAGACAGAGAGAGGCTGGAGTATAATGATAATTTTAAAATATTTTTAATAATAATAAAAAAAAATTCATTTAATAATTTAATAAAACTCAGGGACCTCGATGTTAAATTTTAAAAATATAGACCCGTGCGTTATTAAGCGTTAAACTCAGAGACCTGGACGTAAATCCCAAAAATTAATATCGGTGGATTAATTTCCCATTTTTTTAGAACCAAAATCATAAGTCAAACCAAATTTGTTATACTTGGATAAATCAATTCATTTAAAAACATAATAAATAAATTATTTCAATTCACAATATTTATATCTCAGAATATTTTATAGTATAAATTATAATTTAAATAGATTACATATTATAACGTAGGCCACAATCATTTGCCCTTTGCCTTTACTAAAATAGATAAGTGAAGAAACTTATTATTCATTTAACTTAAAAAATAAATATTTATTATTTCATTTAAAATTTAATTGTTTACTAAATTTGTGGATAAAAAATATAGATATTTATTTTTAAAAGTTAAATAAATAATTAGAATAATTTTCTGTGATATAAGTAAACTTTCTATTTTTTTAAATTTTCTGTTTAAATATTTATTTGTCTTTCTCAAGCTCTGGCCCCCATATTTATCCAAATGAAAATGACTCTTCATGTTAATTTATTTATTTGTAGTAATTTAGAAAAATTATTTAATAAAATATTATAATAATAATAATAAATCTCCGTGAAATTTGGATAAGTTTTTTGACTTCTCAATTTTTCTTATTGGTTGGGCAGGCACGCGTTTGGCTCCTTCCTACTTCATAAATTTAATTTTTAAATTTTAAAAAAATTTACATATATCGCTCCTAAAATCAAACTTTTTACAAATTTTGCACTCAAAATTAAATATTTACACTAATTATTTCATACTTTAAATGTATAATTGCAATTATCACCCTCTCATAATGATGAGCAGTTAGATTTTCATCTCCTATAGTAAGATAAATGATTAGATTTTTGTCAATTTGATGAAAGGGGTGATGTTTATAATTATGCATTTTTTGTATGAGGTTCTAAATATAAATATTTAATTTGAATAATAAAATGAGTAAAAAGCTCAACTTTAATGATAATATATTTAAATTCTCTTATATTTTAAATAGATTTGTAAATGAACTGAGGTGAGCTGAGCACCGGTGTTTTTTAAATCCATGTTAGTTTATTTGAGCTTCATTCTTCATTCGTATGATTCAAGAACGAGCTCACTAATATATTCACGAATAAACTCATATATATTTAAGTTCGTGAATATGAAAATTATAAATAAGCTCTTATATATTAAAAATAGGGGTTTTTATCTGTATAACATAAAAAATTTCAATATTTACTTATTAGACAACCTAAAGTTAAATATTACATGACACATTTATTTATTTTAATTTTATAATCAACACACTATAATTAAAAAATCCTTATATTTTATTTAAGTAAATTATGCTTGAGTTATGTTTTAACTTAAACAAGATTCATAGGAATAAAATCTAACCCTCGGCGCTTCTTAACTTAAATCTTATATGTTAAAAACTATTTAAATCTATTAATTATGTAGAATATTTCAAATCTAATCGTTAGATACCCATCTTAATGATTATATTAAATTTAAGATACACCGAGGGTTAGATTTTATTCTTATGAACCTTATTTAAGTTAAAACATAACTCAAGTATGGTTTACTTAAATAAAATGTAAGGATTTTTTTAACTAAAGTGTGTTGGTTGTAAAATTAAAATAAATAAATGTGTGCGTTATGTAATATTTAACTTTAGGGTGTCTAATAAGTAAATATTGAAGTTTTTGTGTTATACGGGTAACAATCTCTTAAAAATATTAATGTATTTATAAATATGCTCATTATTATGATTTATGATTTTTTTCTTATTAGTAAATAATATATTTTTTATAGTAATTAGTAAACAAAATATACTAAAATCTCTAACATAACATCATATTGAGCTTTACAATTAAGCAAGTTTGCAAACATCATATGAATGATTCACGAATATTAATGAGCCCGAGCGTTGTACGTTCAAATTCATTCATTTAAAAATCAAGTTTTTAAAAGTATGTTCAAATTTATTTGTTAATAACCTCGACAAATCAAATATAAACGAGCACTTATTGAATGAATATTGCGTTGTTCGTCCGATGCGCGGTTCATTTACAGCCAAATTTTACACGCTTATTATGAAAAATTACAATATCCCATTAGTAAATCAATCAAACACCTTAAAGCCTCGTTTGGTTCTATTTTTTTTTTATGAGAGAATTTTTTTATTTTTTAAGTTTAATAAGAAAAAATTTTATTTTAATATTAGAAAGTATGTAAAATGTGAAATATTTTAAATTTTAATATTCGTATTTGCATTAAATGTGAAATAAATTTAATTTTTATAGTTGAAATTTTATTTTGGGTAAAAAAATTGACTCCAATCAAACGAGACTTAAATTTAAATTAATTTTTTTATATAATTTTCCTATCAAAATTTTCTAAGTGAACTGAAATAAATCTTTTATAATGATCAATACGATAAAATAATGGAAAAAGAACAAATTAATGATGAAAACCAACAGGTGAAAGATTGACAGCTACTTTCTAACTATTCATTAATTCTATAAACCATGTGTTTGTCTCAGATCCATACTTGATTAAGAACCAAGATTCATTCAGTAGCTTAACTCTAGTTGATAGTTTAACTCAATCATGATCGAGTTTCATCGAGTTCTCTATTAACTCCATCGACAACAGCCTTGATTGCATCAACTCTACTGATCAACTGATCTAATATATCTAGCGGCTTCTCAATTGTAGCAGTTAGATTCTAGATTTGCAAATACGAATATAATTTAATTTATCGATAATATCATACTGTATTCAAAGTTACGTAACTCTCGGTCCATAATAAATACAAGGAAATAGAAAGAGATTCGGATTAATAAGTAGAAAAGATCACCAATGCCTTTCGAGTTCTTGATGAATATTTAATTTGGAGTGAGCTGTGCTTAACTAAAAAATGAAATTTTTAATTTCAAGTTGAGCTTAATTCAATTTCTGTAAAGTTTATTATATTAAATTTTTTTTAAATTTTATATGTGTTTTTTTAATCTCCTTTTTTAATATAAATTATTATATATTAAATACATTTTAAATAATTCCAAATATGTACATTTATATGCATATTGAATCAATTGTTTTTCAAGAAAGTTGACTTTGAGTCAGAAACAAATCAAAACGATTATGAAAAAAAACGTAGTGAGTTTCAATTTGTCTATAAAATTGCTGCTAATATTCATATTTAAGCTCTAATCATTATATTAAAATTTAAATTGGTCATCAAAATTTAGAAATTAATTTACAAGTAATGATTGTAATATCAACAAATATCATTAGATAATCATACATAAGATGCATATCAAGATTTTGCTAATTTAAAAAATAAAATAATTTAAGCGAAAATCATTTAAATATGCATGCACCAATTGCATATATACTTTTTTGTTGCTTATTGAGCGCTTCTTTCTTTCTATCATCTCTAAATTTTTCACGCTACTTTTCTGTTGCTTATTGAGCGCTTCTTTTTTTGTATCTAACCATTCAAGTTTAAATAAAACAACATGATTCCAATACCAATTTGCGACCAATAATGTTGGTCGCAGCATTTTGCAACCAATGATTTGTTGGTCATAAATAGCATTTGCGGCTAAGCTATTACGACCATAGCATGATGAATAATTATGGTCGCAAATGACCATTTGCAACTGTATAACAAATATCTGTGACCAATTCATTAGTCGCAGATGCCTATTCCTATTGTAGTGACTTAAAGAATGGCTATGTATAAGCATGAAAACCTAGTGGTTGTTATTAAGATAAAATTTGTAATTATACACCTTGATCACTAAAATATGAAATATATTACATATGTGCAGCACTTTTTAGCCTAATACTTAGTAGTTTAATCATTCGTTAGAGTTAATTGGTATTGCTTCTCTTTCTACCTTCTACTTAGCTCCCATACACCAACTGCGTCGCACATCGCGTGATCTTCGACAAACTCATGTGTTATGTTACTTGAATCTAATAATTTCTATACTTGGGGCATCAATGGGCTGTCTGCATGAACTAAAATTTTTAGAAATCAGGAGAACACTTTCATGTTAGTTTCGTATAAATATATATAGATATATATAAAGAATGACAATAAGAAAAATGGCATGTGAGACAACCTCTAATATTATTCATTGATAAAGTGGTATATAAATAAGGGTGTCCTACTTTGGAATTAGGACTAAGAAAGAGACCTACAACCAAAATTACATCATCATAGGAACTGTTAAACACAAGAAAGAGACCTACAACAGGAAGTTAGAACATCAAGTTAGGCTCAACAGTAAAAATAAACTAATAGAGACAGAGATAGGCAAAACCTACCTTTCAGTTTAGGGTCTTTGAAAAAACTCATTCCTGCCTGGCCCCCTTATTCATCCCGCCAAACTCGCACCCCTTCTTGTCATACGATATTTCGATATATGGGTGAGTGCAAGAGGGAGAAAGTGATACTCGTATTAGTTTCTCTACTGATGAGAGAGTTGAAAAATCCCGCCAAACTAGCTAGATGAATATGGCCATCCTTCCTATTGGGCAAGAGTACAGATTGATATATTCGAAAGAAGTTGTGCAAGTTGATTGAAAATATAAATTTTATAAAGATTATAAAAATTAATTTTAATATTATTAAAGTTAAATTTAGATTAAAATATTTTTTTATTGAAAATTGTGTAAAATATAAAATAAAATTAATTAATATATTGAGATATATAATTGATGCAAAATAATTTTTTAAAAAATATATGTATAATGTGAAATAAAATTAAATTTTAATATTAAAATTTGTGCATGATATATTATATCAAGGTAAAAAGATTAATTATAAACAAATGAGCTCATAAAATAATAAATTTACAAATTGGAATGAACAATAATTATTCACTTATATAAACAAAAATTTCCTACTTTTAACAAAAAATAAAAACTTATTATCTCAAATTTGCTAAACAAAAAAAAAAAGAAGAAGAAAACTATCATTTGCATCAAGAAGATCTGCAAAGATTTGACATCCAAATGTATGTAAAATAATAAAATAAATTAAATTTAAAAATATAAGAAATAATTACACATGTTCTTATTACTTATTTAATTTTCAAGAAAATATTTAATTAATTATTTGTTGGATGAATTTTGTAAATTTTTAAAAATAAATTGTAGTTATTCATTCATATTTGATATTCCATGGGATATATTTAAGTTAATTAAATTTCTTTAACTTGGTCCATTACTAGCTATTAATTTGGTGTACCTCAATGAATAATATTTTTTTAATTATAAGTGGACAATGTTCAATTTACTCTAATAATTAGAAAAAATATTCTTTATTAAATATTTTTTTTATTAATTTTGAAAAACCAATTTGTTAATTATCTTAAATTAGATAACTAATTTGTTTAGTTTACAAAATAAAAAAAAAATTAATTGGACATAAGTTCAAATTAAAAATAACTTAATTACTTACACATATTTAATAAGAAAATAGACAATAAGAACAATCTAGATTGACTTATATAATTTTTCAAAATATTATCACCATCATATAATTATATATATAATTATATATAATTAGGAAATGATTGAAGATTTCCATCACTTGATTAACTATGATGGTCATGCACTTTGTGGGTTTAACATCTTCAACCAAATCAAGCTTAAATTAGGGCACAAAAACTATATTTATGCATAATTAATTAGAAACAATATTAAATTATTCTTCCAAAAGTTTTGAAGAGAATGAAGGTCCAAAATTGCTCTTTTTTATTATTGCCAAATTATACTATGCCAACTCATTGCACATGATTTAGCTTTGGGAAATGGAGATCTCAAAAAATTCAAAATAATTGAGATTCTTGAAAATAAAAATGAAAAGAATTGTCCTTTTTTATATGCCCCATGATGCCCATTTCTATGTAAAATATCCTAGGTGGACCTATTATTTTAAGGAATCAAGTGCAAAGCATTCAACTTTGTTGGCTATAAAATTAGCTACCATGATGCTCCTAATACTTGAATAATATTCCTAGTTTAGGGTCAGTAACTTTAGGCCAATATGTCATACTTTGGTTCAAATTAATCTGATGAGAATTAAATATTTAAATCATAAAAAATGCACAATATATGCCCTTATTTATTTGTTACCTTAAAAACATCAAAATTCTTTTGAAAATATTTTTTTCAATATTTTAAGTATATTTTATATTTCATATAAATTTTAAATTAAAAAATTATCATTATTTTATCTATAATCATTAAATAATATTTCACATTATAATTTTAAAATAAATTTTTTCTTCTCTATTTAAAAAAACTTTAAATATTTTAAATATATACTCCAACCAAACCCTATACATAAATTGACCAGTGGATGTATATACAAACATTAATAATTCCTTTCAACAAATTTTCCATAATATATTTATTTATATAAATATAATTAGAGAACTTTGAGTTAATTTTGAGCACAACTCGAAACTGAAATTTTTTATTTTAAGTGAAGTTCTGTTTCAGCCTACTAAATTTTTTTCAATTTTGAGTTGATTTTCAAGTTAAATTGAACCTAATTATAAGCTATATTTTTTTATAAAAATATCTATTATTTAATATTAAATATATTAAAATATTATATTATAATTTTTTTTTAAAATTGTATATATATTTCTAACATCATCTTTTATGTAAATATTATAATATAATATATTTACTTATAAAAAACATATCAATTATACTTAAAAAATACGAATATGTAAGTTTATAAATACATCGAGTCAATTACGAGATGAATTGATTTTTTTCAAGCGAGTTAGCTATGAGCTGGAAAAAAAATTGAGTCAATTTCAAATAGAGTAAAATACGAGCGTATTTCAATTTTCGCATAAAATTATCACCTCTAAATATAATCTTACAAATGCTCCTTTATGGAAATTGACTTTGTTTAAAAAAAAATTATTTGTATGTCATATAATTGTGAAAAACAGCATATTAAACTTTTAAGGGGCAACAATTATTGAAGAAATATGTATATTTAATGGTCCAAGTAAGCAAGTAATTTAAAAAAAAATTCACACCAACCCACATGAATGCCCTCCCCCAACTTAATTTGAGTAGGTAGCCTAAGGTGGCAAACTAATAAATAATTAATCTTAAATTGAATAATTTGTAAGTTCTTCACATAAGAAATTTTAATTACTTGAAAACATAAGAAATTTTGTTAGAAAATAATAATAATAACTTGAATTTTATTCTATTTTTTTAAAAATTCAATTTTCTTATTAGTCATGAGGAGAGGGAGGGCATTGAACCAGAATTAGTTAAACTCGATAATTTAAAATATTTTTTCAACAGAGTCATATATATATATATATATATAGTAGCTAAATCATGAAAATATTTTTTAGCGTCGAATAAAATTTCTAATAAGTTAACATATACCAGTTGTAGTCTTGAAAAAAAGTATTTTATTGTTACTTTTGAACATATTTTTTCGTTCTTTTTTAAAAAATACATATTCGTATTCCTCCTCTATGCACATTTTAAAAGGAGCTAGCTTTAATTTTATGTTTAAGGCATGCTTCTGTATATTTTTAATTTGATTTCTATTTGATAATCCACTTTTTTTCGATAATTTTTTTATACTATTAGACTGTATATTGAAAAAAGCTAATCTGATAATCAATCTTTCTGATAATTTGTTATATTATCTCTCGTAAAAGAGACATTCATGAACTATATTTGAGAACATCTTTTTTAGCTAGCAACCACTTTGCGATAATTCTCTATTCAATAAGTCCTTTGTGACGATCAATCTATTTAGAGCTTGTTGACAATTATCGACTTCTCAATTGTTGAGCTTCGCGAATTGGCCGACACTCTTCGAAGTACAATCAATGTACACATAAAAACAAAGAGTTCTGTGCATGATGCCATGGAACGTTTTATTTTTATAAATATTAATTGACTCGTTTTGCATAGAATCCAAGAAGTTCTCGTAAATTTTACAAAGATGGAAAAAAAAAACACTACATGAATCCATCAATTATCGTTGTATTCCTACTCGTGATTTTACTTTTTTATGTCCCTACCCTCTCTTCTACTCGTAGGTCTAGTTGTCCGTCAATTTTAATAAAAGTTTAAGAAATGCTCAATAATGATCGAAATCGATCCAAAACTATGTCCTTTGACTGACATCAAGCAGGAATTGAAGGCTAATCGTGACCGTTGCCACTGAACTTGAGGGGCCACTAAAAGGTAGAAACGTGTTCAATGGGACTACCTGTGATGGAGGGCTAAAGAGTGAGCCCACCTACCCCCGTTTGGTGGTTAATGAAATTTAAAAACAATTATATATACAATGCTTCAATTTTTTATCATTATAATTTTTAATTTTTAGAATTAGAATAACATACTAAAGAAATAAATATGTAAAATAGTAAAATTGTGACGTGCGTTGCCGAAAAGGGCGGGGAGTGATCACCGGGTGATATACTAAGAAAAAAAAATCACTGAGGTAAAGTGCTGCTCTTAGTAAGCTTCTAGTCTGAATAATGAGTGATGAGAGAGGGACACGGGAATGAATCGTCCCACGTCGGAAAGCGAGGGAGATCCTGAGATGTATAAGTAGATAATGTGATCTCAAAAATATAAGAAGACAAAATAATTTCTTACTAATCTAAAGTTGGGCTTCATGAATGTAAAACTTAGGCTCTCTTTGGCGTAGGAACTAGCTAAAATGGTACTAATTTAAAAAATAATAATAATAAATAAAAATTTTATTATATTCTATACAAATTTTAATATAAAAAATATTATTTTATTTTACATACTTAATTATTTTTAATAAAATTATCTTCATATTCTATATCAGAATATTTGAATCATGTATTTTGATATATGATATGAAATAAAGTTAATAGCTTTATTGAAAAAAAAAAGTATATTAAAATTTATATTGAATATAATAAAAATTTATTTATTATTATTATTATTATTAAACTAGTACTATTTTAGTTTTAATTTTGATTTTTTGCGTCAAATATGACCTTAAAAATTTAGACGATGCGAAACAAGTACTCAAAAAAAAAAAAACAAATGCAGGTAATGCAACGTAATAAAATACACATAAGTATAAAGTTACATAACCATTATATAGAACTATTTAAACATACATAGTATAATGAGAGAAACTACAACTGTGTAGAGATAATCGATAATAAACGAGTACGCAAGTTATATAGATATAGCATTAATATTCGTATCTCTCGTGTGCACCAAGAACGCAAATCCATGTAATCGACAACAAACTCAACATCAAGACACTCAGCATGTAGCATGCACTGTGCGTAGTGTTACATGATATCCTTTTAATATTTGAATTATCCATTTAATTATTAAGATGTGGATATTATCATTATATGGCTCTCAAAATTTGAATTAATTTAATTTATTTAAATGGCCTTAAAAATAGGATAAGTTTGTTAATATGATCTTATTCATAGCGATTATTAATTGTAAGGAGAAATCTCATTCGTTCGATCGGCTACTTGATGGACGTACCGAATTTATTAAATCTCTCTATAAATAGATCCTCTTTTTGCCCATATTTGACATACGATATTCCATCTAACTAGTATATAAAATAGTGGTGAGACAAAGGGGGAGAAAACCTATTTGCTTCCATATCTGCAAATTTGAGTAAGTTTTTAAATTATATAATTTGGGAGATTGATTAGTTCAAAGATTTATACTTTTGACTCGATGTTTGATCGAATTAAAGTTTCTGTGTTAAAAAATTTCTAACACGCAGGTGTTGGATCCCAAATTGCAACCCTGAATGCTGTCCCAAATCTGTCATCTTTTCCGTTTACGATGATCTAGAAATGTGTTCCGACACCTCTTATAAATAATCTGTTATTCTTGTTGCACCAAATATGACTAACGGAATCGAAAAAGTAAAAAAAAATTGATCTTAGTGGCCGCAAAAAGATAAAGGGGGAGATATTGGAGAATGGAGAATAAATCAAGAGTATTAAAAAGGTTCTCAAGTGTAGGGACCATAAACAAGAAACAAATGTGATAGTTAATGTTGCAATAAATTTTGATAACATGTATCACTCATATTCTCTAACTAAAACATATTCAAAGATATTATAAAAATATTAAGGACTTTTTGGTACACTTTTTAATATTAATATATTACTCTTTAAATTAATGTAAATTCATTATTTCATGTCTGTAGAAATGCAGTTAAATTATATATCTTTCAATTGTTAATGCGTGGCTTCGACGCTGCATCTCAGCCATACAAGTGGCTCCCAAGTGACACTAAGTTGTTATTTATTTATTTATTCTCGCAGATCTCAAACCTCGGTCAAATCTCGACCACGCGGGTTCAGTCAACTATCGTCCACGACGATCCAGGATCACCCCTAGCAATATCGATGACGATGTTCCTCAGCTACACTTGTCACTGTCGGCGTGCTCTAGTTGGCGCAAATCAAAGACTCGTGTGCTTTAGCTGGCGCGACCCCCCAGTGGAATCACTGCTACTAAGGTGAAAAAAGCTCCCCACCCAGTACTTCCAGCTCCTCCAGTTGCCGACAGCTGAGGGACCATCAGAATGGGCCCAGCTCCTTTCTTTCCAGAAAATTCGGGATAAAATACTCTTTTCAGCAATATTTAAAACCACTAAGCGGACAGAAAAAAGGAGAAGGGGGGAACAATCACAAGAACCAGGACAATCCGAGTACAAGCAATTCCGGTGTCATCCTGCTTTTCATTGTATTAGAGCCCCAACTGAGGAGCTCATTCTCTCTCTTTCTTTCTTCCGATTACTTTATTGTACTAGTCTCTTGAACTACCCTCTTTCTTTCTCTAGTGATATCAGCTCTCACTGACCGCTCGGTGGACGTAGGGGATTTCCTCCCTGAACCACCTTAAACCTCTGTGTGTTGCTCTGGATGCTCTCTCTTGCCTAAACTCAAATCGACTGGCTCAGCTCTCTGCGTGCCGCCGTCTCTCAGGACTCTCTCTCTCTGTTTTCTGGGATTCCCTACATCTCACGTCAATAATTATTTTAAAGCATTCCTCTTTATGAGATAATAAAATAATGAACTAATGTTAGTTAAATTATATTTCAAAATATAAAATTTTTTGAAGCTTTATTTTTAAAAAATATAAATAAAAAGCCATAAATCATGAAAAATTTGTAGAATTTTGTCAGACTTTGCTTTTAACAAATTCATGCTAGATTGAGCGTAGATTTAATCAATATAATTGAGTTATTTATCACTTTGAAGGTATTCCTTCTATAACATTTATAATGTTACACACATTTTCAGCGCATTAAAGATTGCCCATTTTTTCTTTTAACAATTAAATTGATATTAATGTTGAACATTTTGGATCTGTTTGTTTGTAAAATTTAATTTAAAAAAATTAAAATTAAATTTAAATAAAAATATTTTTATTAAAAATTATGAATAATATGAAAATAAAATTAGTAAATTTTTTGAGATATATGAGGAATGTGATATAAAGTTAATTATTATATTGAGATATGCGAAAAATATAATATAAAATTAGTTATTATATTAATAATGTGTGTGAGATGTGAAATAAAGTTAATTTTTAATATTAAATTTTACGTGTGATATGATATGCCTGTTTAAAATTAAATTAAATTAATTTTTAAGAGTCAAACAAATAGGACTTTTGTGAGTGGAATCAAGCTTCCCAAAATGCCCATGAATATTTTGACTCTCTGATAATGCTTCTAATTTTGTTAAATTTAAAACTTAAAAATAAAAGGGTACTATTACTAAAGCCTTTTAAAAAAATAAATAATTTAAGAATAATTAAAGCAAATTTAATTAATTTTATACTCAAGTTAAATAAAAGCATATAATATTTTTATTTTAATTGATCTTTATCTTATCTTAACAATAAAAATAATAATCTTTTATCTTTTTGAAATATATATTTTAAATATTGTTAATAAAGTTATTGTCAAAAAGTTAATTGGGCATTTGACTTCCTAGCAAGAAGACAAAGTGGGTAAAAGTTAAAAGACGAAAAAATCCCCCTCCAAATGACCAAATTTGGTACATAATTTGGGTCATAATTAGGATTGAAAAAAAAAAGTCTTAAAAATAAAATATAATAGTTTTACGTAAAAAACTTAAAATAACAAAAATTATCATATTAAATCAAGTACCAAATTAATTAAGAATCTCTAAAATTTTATAATACAT
This sequence comes from Apostasia ramifera, assembly GCA_019297695.1. Taxonomy (NCBI): domain Eukaryota; kingdom Viridiplantae; phylum Streptophyta; class Magnoliopsida; order Asparagales; family Orchidaceae; genus Apostasia; species Apostasia ramifera. Next base: position 296,607 of record JAEMOT010002831.1, on the reverse strand, counting down.
AGTGGAGTTTTCAAATAATAAATTCGTGCAAAATCAGTGCAGCTGTTATGTCATGTTCATTTACCTGATCGATACTCGATAGAATCGATCCAAATTATTAATAGTCTATTTTCTCTATTTTTATTTCTCATAAAATCTAGTATTTTATTGATTTATTATAAATATTAACGAAAATCAATTATAATAATTTAATGTTATCTTGATAACACTAGGTCATGGCCGGCACTGGGGGACTGTTTGGATGACGTCACGAGTGATAAGTTCAGCGTGATAAGTTGACCCGCCACAATCCATTATGCAACTTGTACATATAAATAATATTTATACATTATATATATACAGTAAACATCTTTTAAAAATCAAAATTTAATTGAATATTTACATTCATGATACTATGATAAATATATTTAAATTAGGAAAGTTAGAAATTATAAATTTAAAATAATTTTTTTAAATATTTTTAAATACATATTTATGAATAAGTTAGTGCAAATACTGATAATTGATGCCTCTGTTTTCTTCGTAGTTTAAATTAATTATGCAGTGAAATTTTTGATATTAATATAACGCTAATTTGAAGTAAATTTTATTAAATTTATTGGATAATTACCTACATGCCACATAATTTAGTTTTATTTATGTTTTACCCATCCATTCTTAATTAATTACACTATGCATACTCAAAATATTACAAAATCTTACATACACACATTTGAGTTAAAACTTAATCAAAATCTATTTGAAAAAAAATATTCTATTAGTAAATCATTAAAATTATATTTTTACTCTTAATAGTATATATTTTTCTCTTCCTCAATATCATACTAAAGTGCTGATTTGTCCTAAAATTAATTCACGTTGCGGATGTCTTCTTCCTTTACCGCCACCTAAACATTAAGATTTTAGGATTTTCACTCAAAATATATTTAAATATCCTTAAAATTAATTCACATCACAGATGTCTTTNTATATATATATATATAAAATATTTTCACTATCTTTTAACCTAAGATTAGGACATAAAATCTTATAAATATTAAATGCAATTATGAACCAAACCCTAATAATAGAATAACAAACTTGAAGTTCATTTAATCAGCATTTAACTATTGAGTTTACTTTGGGGTTAAGTAAATGGTTTGATTTTGATTGCACAAATACTCAAATTAAATCAATCAAATTAACTAAATATTGCATACTATTTGTTCACGTAGATATTAATATTATCTGCTTTATTTATGTACAATAAACCACAATTAGAGTGCTTAGTTTTATAATTTTTTTATTTTTTAAGGATTATTTTTTTGAAAATTATGATTTTTAAAATTATATATTTTTTTTATTCTAATTTTTTTTAATGTGAATTAATTAAGAGAGCATTTGATATAGGGGATATTTAGTTCAATATTATCACGACGCTATGTTTTCAGGATTTTGAAATTTTATAATAATAAAATAGTTTTAAATTTTTTAATAATTTTAAAATAAATAATTAATAATAATATGAAATGTGTGAAACATATTATTCGGTAAATCCTGAATTCTATTTATAATTTTATTATTGGGTGTTTAATTTGTTAAAATATTATAGCCGAACCCGATTTATAATTTTTTTATCTTGGCGTCACAAATGACGTCATTGATTGTTCCACTATGCGGTCAATCAACAAACCTACCTAACCGTCTGTTACTCCCGGCGCACGCCTTCTTGTATTTTCTAATTTTTATCCCATAAAAATTTGCTTTTGCATATTTACCAGAAGAGAAATTATCAGAAAATTTCATAAATTTCTTTATTTTTAACCGCGCACACAGAATTCTATCAAAAAGAAAACTACGCACACAGAAAAAAAAAATTTCATTGCCATTGATTACTGAAAATAATTAAAAAAATTAAACAAAAGTGAGCTGGGATTCCAGATTGAATTCAAATTTTTAGCGAAAAATTTAAATTTAATTCAAATCAATAAAAATTTATCCGACTTGAGATAAATTTTATGTTAAATTGGACTTAATTTTAATTTTTTTTAATTTAACTATTTATTTTAATTATAATGGTATTAAATATTTTTTAAATTTTATATGCATTACATATTTTTTTATGCATCAATTATTTAAAATATACTATTTATATAAGTAGTAATTATTGATATATATATATATATATACATAAAACTGAATTAAATTTAAGTTAGGTTAAATAAGAATAAATTTTAAATAAAAAATTAAAAAAAAAATTATTGTAAAAGTTTGAATTAATTGAGACTTTAGGGAAAAATACAGACTTACAGGCTCTGTTTGGTAATAAAAAAAAAGAAGATTTGATTAAAATTTTTAGCTATTTTTCAAAAATATATATAATATGAAATAAAGTAAGTTGGTTATATTAAAAATTGTATATAATATGAAATAAAGTTGATTGATTTATTGAGAATTGTGTTGGATGTGAAATAAAGTGATTGTTTAATATTAAAATTTGCGTAAAATGAAATATAAAATAATTTTTAAAATAAATTTAAAATTTTAATCATAATTTTTAATTTATTGCCAAACAGGACTACAGTGTGGTGGGCTTAAGCGGTATGCGGGACCGTAACCGCAAAGATCGATCATTTTCATCGCTGGCGAGCCTCGGCTCTTCAGCGGCGCCGGTTTGAGGCTGACGTTCGTTTGTGGGGCCCGCCCATATGAGCGGCTGCTGCCTTCGCATCGCCACCTGGCAGACAGCCGAGGGTAAAATGGTAATTTGATAAACGAGAACGTATAGTTTAACGGTGGTAGCTAGGCCAAATTCCTCTCCCGAGGTGCTATAAATCGCGCCGCTTCCCCTCTCCTCGCAGAGAGAGAGAGAGAGAGAGAGAGAGAGAGAGAGAGTGGCGGTTGAGAGAGGGGTCGGTAGGCATTCGCGGAGGGAGGAGTTTGGTTTTTGGAAAGCTCATCGGATTCTTGCTGATATCCATTTCTGATGCTTTTAGATTGTTTCTTCTTCTAACTCGTAGCTCGGGCGAGCACTTGGCGTCGAAGATCTCCAGTTTAGGTAAAGGCAGGAAGAATCTGGGATGGAAGAATCGCCCCTGTTGCTCTGTTATTATTCTGTTTTCTCTCTTTTTTTGCCATTTTTAGTTTCATTCTGCGATGTTTACGTCGTCGTTGTCATTAATGCTTTGACGATTTCGTTTCGCTTTATCCTGTAGGAGATAAGCGGGTGTAAGAAGGAGGATCTGTTTGTGTAGCGGAGATTTGCGTATGCATCGAGGCTATCTCAGATCTCGGGCACCCTGCTATCTCTGCTGATATAGATCTGGTCTCTGATGGCTGCGGCGCCTGGTACAGCGTTAAGACTGCAGAATAACCCTGTGGCCCTTGTTCCTCGTGTTGGAAACCGTAAGAAGGGAGGTTTTCGCGGACGCGGAGCATCGAGATGGTCCTTCCCAAGGGAGATCCGAGAACAAGTCTCTCTTGATAACAGATTCCTCGGCACGAAGCCGCGCGCCTGCGAGCGGGTGCAGGTATGGTGGACCGATGGGCCTGGGCGTTCGCCTAAGCTGAGGGTCGTCTCCCCCACTATGTCGTTGTCTCAAGTGCCGGAGAAGCCCCTCGGCCTATACGACGCTTCCTTCGACAAGGATTCTTGCGGCGTGGGTTTTGTTGCAGAGCTCTCTGGCGAGTACAAACGGGATACTGTGAGGCTCCTTTTTTTCTTTACATATTAATGGTTTTAAGGATATTTTTTCTGTTAATTGATCAGTCTAATTACTTTCTATAGCGGTTAACTTCTGATTAATATTCTGAAGGTTGCCGATGCATTGGAGATGTTGGTTCGAATGTCCCACAGAGGCGCATGTGGCTGTGAGGTCAACACGGGTGATGGGGCCGGCATCCTTGTTTCTCTTCCGCATGATTTCTACAAGGAGGTAGCTGATAAAGTCTTAGCTTTTTTCTTGTAGCGCATTCAGTTGTTGGCTCATCCTATGCCAGCTTTCATTTTACTCGGATTTATTTTACTACTTTAATTTGTAGAGTCTTTTGGTGACTGCTGATTTGTTAAAAGAATTAAGTATGTTGTTGTTACAGGTAGCCAAGGATCTTGGATTTGATTTGCCACCACCTGGCCAATATGCGGTTGGTATGTTCTTCCTGCCAACAGATCAAAGCCGCCGCGAAGAAAGCAAGGCTGTGTTTGCAAAGGTAAATTCGTCAATATTAATTGACAATTTGACAGACGCTTCTTCTGTTAACAACAAAAGGATTTATCGATATTAAAAGAATGGGTTTTATTTGAAGTTTTACCGTTAATCTTATCTGCCTTTGTTTTCATTGTCTTTCTATTTTGTTCTGAGTGTTTTGGTGTGTAATGACCTGGAGAGGTATTCGTTATAATATGCAGGAATGAAGAACATGTATTTATGCATATTATTTTTCGTATTTTATGTTCTATTATCATTACCTATACGGTAAATATTGGCTTTTCAGTTTCGTGGAAACCTATTTTGGAGCATGTTATTTAAACATAACTGATTTCCAATTATGTTAAAGTGGAAAATTGGAAGTTTTTAGAGGGTAACCAATAAACCTAAAAAGTGTAATTAGTATCAATGGTCTAAGGAACAGGTATGTTACATGTTAAATGCACTAGTTTAAACTTGCACATTTTGTTGTCATTTGTCTTCCTTTTTTCTATTGGCAATCAAATTTATCATTTTTTCAGTGACTCTGAATTATTGCTTATCAAAGCTCATATTTTGATGATGCTCCTCTATGCTTCTAGATATTTCTTGACAAAAAAAAAATCCTTCTTGCAAATCCAATTGTTAGAATGTAAGCTTATTTTTGGGACATAACCTACAAACTTAAGCTTTTAGGTCATTTGATAGTCAAAGATTTAACACGGTATTAGAGCTAAAAAGTCTAAAGTTTGAACCCCGATGATTTTCCATTATCTCTAGCATAAGGTTTAAAAAAATGTCTATGCTGAGCTCCATGCTTTGAAGCACATAAATTTGCACATGAGGGGACATATTATAATATAAAATTATTTATCAGCTGTAACTTACAAGCTTAAGTTGTTAGGTTAGTTAGTAACCAGATATTGAATGCCAACAAATGAGGATAAAGGAAAAGACTATGAAGCACGAACACGACATGGGGGCACGACAAGACATTTCACGATGATATGATGATTTTTTAAATCATAAGATATGGACACGGCATAACACGTCAAATGCTATAATAATAAAATTAATATTTCATATTTAAAAAATACATAAAACATAATATGAACTTAAAATTTTTAAGTATAAACAACTTGTGAGTAGCATTAAGGTCTCATAGGATTAAGATGACAACTTGAGGACGAACGTCGTCAGCATTGAAGAGATTTGGGATGTAAATTTAGGATTTATTTTACAAAGTGGGTGGGAGAACAAGAGAACTCAATTTTACTTGTCAGGACAATCACAATGAACACGATAATAAGAGAAAGTAAGAGTTTTTGGTGTTGACGATGAGAGAAGGATAAAGGTGAGCTAAAGTTCTAAATTTTTTGCGATTGGTTCATTTTCGTAAGTCTCGAGGGCCGCAAGGGAGGAAGAAATTTGATTTAACTTGGTTAGCTTAGAATTTTGACTTATATTAGATAAAATTTTAATAATAATAAGAGATAAAATTTTAATTTTATTACATAAAATTTTAATAATAATAAAATTTTAATAATAATAAAATTTTAAATATTAATAAAAAGTTCAAAGAGGAGGTAGATGTATCCGTAATTTTATTAAAAAAAATATAATTTTAATAAATAAATTTAACATTAATATTAAATATATCCAATTCTATCTTATATGTCCCAGAAGTGTCTTATGCCTTAAAAGTGTCCTGCATCTCAGAAGTGTTTCAGAAATGTCCTAAGCTGTCTCAAAGTGTCCTTACATATTCAGAAAATTTTCTTTAGTTTTTTTTAAATATTGGACACGCCACGTGGCATGTCCGACACAATGTTCCCACGTGTTCTTACTTGTTCTCACATGTTCGTGTTGTCGACCACATGACTTGCTTTTTTTTAAGTGTTCATATTTCATAGGGATAAATAACAAAAAATAATTTTTATGTAAAACCCGAGAAACTGAGAGAAAACCACATTGCCAAATTTGATGATTTAAATCCGTTAATGAGAAAGGCGTTCACAAGCTATCGGGCTTACCAAGTTGTACGAAAAGAGAAAAAAGTACAAATGTAAGAGAGTGTGTTGGGGGAGATTGCACTTTGGCAAGTTGGAGAAGGGTGTCAAATAGTGGAGTCGGTGGCTAGAGTGAGTGTATTGTGCGGAGAGATCTCTTTCGTCTATGCTTGTATAATTGTATTATAGTTTGAGCTTGAGACAAAGTGATGATTATGATCGACATGGTGGTTTATTGTACTAGTATGAATTTTGGGGAGATTTGATCAAATTTACATGGCTTGTATGGCGCGTAATTATAACTTGTGTGGCACTTTGCTATGTGTTAAAGGTTTTGGTTGAATTGCTATTGGGGCGAACCATTCGCTCACCGAATAGAAGGGGTTGTATGGGACATCGTACTTATTCGACTCCTATTATTTCTGTCTGATAGTAGACCAATCATTGACCTGTAGCTCCCATATGTATGCTCGAGATTGATTGCCAATCTATCAATCTAAGAATATTTAAGGTTCTGGTGAAGTACTATTTCTTACAATGAAAATATGAGACCGCAAGATTTCTTTTGGTTGCAGTGCACATATTATTTTTTATTTATAGTATTAAATATCTAGTTACCGACCTAAAAAACTTGGAATTTATTTCCCAGGAATAATTTTATATTTCTCTTTACACATAAGTCATTTTGTTTTGCAGTGTGGAATTCAATCAACATAAGCTTTTTTTTCAACGATATTCTAGAGATAATTTGGGGTCACGAGACTTGAGCTTGAGGCATTTGGCTTTAAAACCATGTTAAATTTTTTGTTATAAATTAATCTAAAAGCTTAAGCTTGTAGTTTACATCCCAAGAATAATTTTATCTTCTTACATATGGTTTTGAGAAGCTGGTAGCTTCTGATTATTGGTTTCATGATAGTGTTGTAAGACACTGCTTTTTTTTTTTTTTTTGGAAACTTAAGATATTGTTCTTTGTTTTGGTTTTGTCTTGTAAATGATTTTTGACTTCCACAATAGCCATATTGTCTATAAAGAAATTACATTTTGCTTTTAGTTGAGTTTTGTTGATCTGGGTTGTTCAAAATGGAATAATTAGGTATTGAGAAGTAGATGCCAAGACACATTCACGAAATAGTTTGAGTTTTCTAATATGATTTGTTATCCAATGTGTCGCCCTTTTTTCATTCCATAATCAATGTGCTTTTAGAGACTTGAGAATTTTCTTCTATTGTATTTTATTCTTGAAAATGGTTTGATTTGTGTTGGTGAAATATATTCAAAGTGTTCGTGAAGGGACAGTTTAAGGCAGTTGTTTTTGACACTGTTTGGTTAACTTCAGGTTGCAGTTTCCTTGGGACATGAGGTTCTCGGTTGGCGCCTTGTACCTATCGATAACACAGATTTGGGTAAATCTGCTCTGCAAACAGAACCTATTATTGAGCAAGTGTTCCTAAAGCCAAGTACGAGATCCCAAGTTGATTTTGAGCTACAGGTAATTTGGGATATTTGTTTGTAAGGTTGTTTTTAATTGAGTTAAAAATAAATTTTGATGTGATATTTTTATTTGAGATTTGTGAAGGATTTGAAATAAAGTTAGTTTTATTTTGAGATGTGTGTTGGATGTAAAATAAAGTTAATTTTTTATTTTAAATTTTTTTTAGAATGTGACATAAATATAGTTTTAATGTTAAAAGTTCGTGTATGATTTGAAATATTATTAATTTATTATTAAAATTTGTATTTGATGTGAGTCATACAATATATTGAATGCTTTGACACTGATTTCTATGATTCTTTTCTTTGACTGTTTGGCTTTATATGCTTAGATGTACATCTTAAGAAGGTTCTCAATGGTAGCTATTCGGTCTGCTTTAGACCTTCAACATGGTGGAGCGAGGGACTTCTACATCTGTTCTTTATCTTCGAGGTAACTTCTGTTTTTCATTCTTGTTTCTAGGTCCCTTAGCAATTACCTCTAACCTTTTCGGATTCCTCATTTCTCCCCAAGTAATGATCTTATAGCCTAAGAGAGCAGGGAGTGATTGTTGAGCGATGTTCAAAGAGAAGGAAATTACTGGTGTAAGGAGCAGCTTCTGGCAGGCTTTAGGATTCTAATTCTTGAGCTTTATGAGTGATCTCAAACTATAAATGCACCTTTCGAGAAAAAAATCATGCAACTAGTGATCGAAACTTCATAGTGAAGCATGCTTGAGTTGGCGTAGTCTTGACACAGGTTACTTTCTTGGGAAATATTCAAGTCAAGCAGTTCGCTGAAGTCAAATCAGACAATTACTCTATATTTGAAACACAAGATGTTATTAGAGCCAACCTCCCACTATACGATGTAGTTTAAGGATGAATTAAGCGAAAGCTGGGCTTGTCATGACTTATGGTTGAAAAGGGCGGGTAGTAATCGCAAAGTCATGTCCAAGAAGAGAAATTATTAATGCAAGGAGTGGCTCTTGGTAGATTTGTAGGCCCTGTGAATGGTGAGAGTGGTACAAGAATGAATTGTCCCACATCATAGGGTTGATAGTTTTTGAGTTCTATAAATAAATAATGCAATTTCAAGCTATAGATGGGTCTTTTGGGGCAAAATCAGTGTGGTTACTGGTTAGTGATGAGAACTTTGTAGTTAAGTGTGCTTAAGTTAAAATAGTCCTGGGATGGGCTATCTTTCTGGAAAGTACTCAGATTATGCAATTCCCTAAAGCTAAAGCGGATAATATCTGTACATTTGAATCACAGAATGTTACACCCCAACCCTCTTTGAATGACTGTTGGAGGGAATTTTTCCTTTTTGTGGATCACAATTTTAGTGTTGATACTTGAAAAATAAAGTAATTACATTCTTTTTGAAGTATCCTTTCATATCAAGTGAATACAAGTGTAGGAAAGAAGAGGATTCTTTTATGTTCATGCAATTTTTTAGCATTAATTAATTTGTTTGGCACTTGTTCCTTCGTTTTTAGTATGCCATTCTCATACTGTTTCTTATTCCATTCCAATCATTTGTGATACTGCAGGACTGTGGTTTACAAAGGACAGCTAAAGCCTGTTCAATTGAAAAATTATTACTACGCAGACCTAGGTGATGAAAAGTTTACAAGCTACATGGCCCTGGTAAATATTAACTTACCCGACTCTCTTCCATATCCAAGGAAAACTAATCTAACAGCAGCCTGCATAGGAAAAGGGACTATCTGGTAAAAGGTGTTCAGTTGAGTTTTAAGGCATATAACTGTGAATTGTTTATTCTCTTCTACAATTGTATGCTTGAAATGGGTTGCCATCCCTTGGGTACATTAGTGAAAGACCTTTTTAGTTGATGTGTAGTGAACCATGTTGCAGAGTCCTGTTGCAGTGCTCACTATGGTCACTTCCTAAAGGATGAGACTTCTATTTGGAGGTGGAAATGAAGTAAATTATAGTCAAGGTAGCTTAGGGTTTCATGCCCCTTTTGTATGTGGCGCTAAAGTTATGCAAAGCTTCTATTTCTGTGTGATACTGAACTGCTTGAGATTTACAACATTTTGTTAATTCCAGTTATTTTTTGTTTTAAGGAAAATCTTCTTGATGATTTGTGAGTTATTATCTACCTATGCAGGTACATTCTCGGTTTTCCACCAATACGTTTCCCAGTTGGGATCGAGCTCAACCCATGCGTGTTTTGGGACATAATGGTGAAATCAATACGCTTAGAGGAAATGTAAATTGGTAAGAAATTTAAGACCAGTTTGTCTAAAGTATCTATGCTTTTGTTTGTCCTTGTTTTTTGTTTTTAGCCTCTGATTAACTCTACCTTAAACTTCATCAAGGATGATGGCTCGAGAGGGTCTTTTGAAGTGCAATAATCTGGGTTTATCAAAGGATGAGATGAAAAATCTTTTACCCATTGTGGATGCTAGTTCATCGGATTCAGGTTGGCCTGATTGACTTGGTTTGTTTTCCATATATGATAAATGTTCACAATATGTAATTGATTAATATTCTCACTTGCATTGTGTCTGACCCATTCATGATGCAAAAATCTGTTTTTTTTTAATAGCCAAAAATCTGTCATTACTAAATCTGTTCTTGCATATCCTCCTTATTGGCTGTGTTGTTGAAATTGGTGTTCAGAGCAGTACTGATTGAATTGTATCTTGGAATCTGCAGAATTGATTTACTAGAAACTTCAAATGCATTAATTGAATTGTTAACCATTTTAGGAGCGTTTGATGGTATCCTTGAACTGCTGCTGAGGGCTGGAAGAGATCTTCCTGAAGCTGTCATGATGATGATACCTGAAGCTTGGCAAAATGATCAAAACATGGACCCTGACAGGAAGGCACTCTATGAATATTTCTCAGCACTAATGGAACCATGGGATGGGCCCGCTTTAATATCATGTGAGATTCTACTATTACATTTTATCATACTTTCTATTGGTAATGCTGGTTCTGATTATAATCATTTTTGATAATTTTATATAGTTACTGATGGCCGCTATCTTGGAGCAACGCTGGATCGTAATGGTTTGAGGCCTGGTCGATATTATATTACTCATAGTGGTCGGGTAATCATGGCTAGTGAAGTGGGCGTTGTTGATATTCCTCCTGAAGATGTGTCTGTGAAAGGAAGACTCAACCCTGGAATGATGTTATTGGTTGATTTTGAAAATCATGTTGTTGTTGATGATGAAGCATTGAAGAAACAGTATTCATTAGCGCGACCATACAAAGAATGGCTGAGGAGGCAGAAAATTACCCTGAAGGACATAGTTGATTCTGTGCCTGAAACTGACAGGGTTTTTCCTGGTATATCGGGAACCATTCGGGTAAGTGGAAATACCCGCCACTGAGTTTATGGCCACATTTCTATTATTCCTTGCTATTATTCTAAGGGGCGGCAACTGATTCCAATCACTTTATTGTCATATTAAGGTGGATAGCCATGATGATAGCATGCAAAACATGGGTGTCCATGGACTTCTGGTTCCACTAAAGGCCTTTGGGTATGCGTTGATACATTCAGTATATCCTTCCCTGAAGGTGGATTATAGCTGTAATCGTAATAGTTCCTGTCTTATTTTTCTCATGCAGGTATACAGTGGAATCTTTGGATATGTTGTTACTTCCTATGGCAAAGGATGGCACTGAAGCTCTTGGTTCAATGGGAAATGATGCTCCCTTGGCTGTGATGTCAGGCAGAGAGAAGCTCACGTTTGAGTATTTTAAACAGATGTTTGCACAGGTGACAAATCCTCCCATTGATCCAATCCGTGAAAAAATAGTCACCTCTATGGAATGCATGATTGGTCCTGAAGGGGATCTAACTGAAACCACTGAGGGACAATGTCATCGTCTTGTGCTGAAAGGGCCTTTCCTATCCATTGATGAAATGGAAGCTATAAAGAAGATGAACTACAGGGGTTGGCGTAGCAAGATCCTTGACATTACTTATCCTAGAACACTTGGTCGGAAAGGCTTGGAGATGACTCTAGATAGAATTTGTTCGGAAGCTTGTAAAGCTATTGATGAAGGTTACACAACACTTGTGCTTTCTGACAGAGGTGATAGTTTTCTACAACTTGAGAACCTACATCCAAGCTGAATCATTTTGCTTAACTCATCATGTATGGTATTGTTCTAATTAATCAATCATACTTAGGCATCAGCAAGTGAGGGTGTTAATATGGATCGAAGATCAAAAATCGATCAAAAGTTGAATCAATTTTAGATTGAATCGAAATCGAGTTGATCTAAACGAGCCGACTAACGAGTTAAAAGTCTAGCTCGGTAATGATTTCGAGCGGGGGTAGGCTCGGCTCAATCTGGCTCGAGATCGGATCTAATTAAAATGCATATTATATATAATACATATATTATATACATATATTATATATATGTATATAATATATATTAATTATAAGATATATATGTTATATAATATATATATTATAAACCAAGTCGATCTTGAGCCTAACCTACCCGGCTCTAGATCGGCTTGAAAAAAATTGAGATTTTATTTTTTTTCGAGCTGGCTTGAAAATGACTCGAAATTAGCTCAAAGTCGATTGGAATCGATTCGAGCCGCTCGAAGTAGAACTCAATCGACTTCGAGTCGATCGAAATGTGATCGATCTGATTTTGAGCTGGTATTGACTCGGCTCGAAATCGGATCGATAACAACCTTATCAGCAAGTCATCATTCTTAGACATCACTTTAGTATGTAGAACAAGCATACAATTCAATTAGGTTGCAGTCAAGATTTAGTGGTTGGTATTTATGGTATAACGATGTATTCTAAATTTGTAAAATTAAATGACAGGAAATATGGCTATAGAATTTGGTGTCAGCTATATTTCATCTACATTGATTTTGTTATAAACAAGTCCAACGTGTGATTTTTCTATCTGAACTATAGAATGATGTATCAGAAATAAGCACATGCACACACAAGCTCCTCACACACCTGATTGGTTTAATTATTTCGTCTTGTTTACTTAGAATGCCAATGTGAGCGATGAGTAAGCTCAGGATTATGCTCATCTTTAGTAATCTTTGAGTGTATTTTTTTGTAATTAACTTCATACCAAGTTAATAGATAATTGAACAGACCATGATGTTAAGATTTCATAGCCCGTGAAGGCCACGCTTCTGTTATTTTTAAAGGTTCATTTTCCGGCATTGCCCACCCGTTGGGAGTTTCGAATTTAATGCCAATATTTTAGCAACAAAACTATTTTCTTTTATGATGAAATTATCTAAGCAGAATTTTCCAAAAATTTGTAAATAGATGGTGTATTCAGATAAAGAACAAATCTATTTATTGCTAAATCATTGATTTGTCTAGATAATTGTGCAACTATTTGACAACCTATTAAAGTAATTCAACAGAATACTTGCTATTAGACTACTATTCATTCTAAAAAAACTTATTTCAACTGAATACACAAGTGCCCCACTCACTTGATCGGTTAAATTGTTTCATCTTGTTTATTTAAGATGCCAATTTGGGCAATAAGTAAGCTCAAGGCTCAGGATTATGCTTATTTTTAGTAAACTTTGATTGTATTTTTTTGTAATTAAATTTATAATTTTAATGCCTTTTATCTCTTTTTATTGTAGAATTCTCATCAAATAGCGTTGCTGTGAGTTCTCTCCTGGCAGTTGGTGCTGTACATCAGCATCTGGTGTCAACACTCGAGCGCACAAGGGTTGGGTTGATTGTAGAATCTGCTGAGCCTAGGGAAGTCCATCACTTCTGTACGCTAGTCGGATTTGGAGCTGATGCGATATGTCCATATCTGGCAATAGAAGCTATTTGGCGGTTACAGATTGATGGAAGGATTCCTCCTAAAACAAATGGTAATTTTCATTCACGAGAGCAACTTGTTCAGAAGTATTTCAAGGCAAGTAATGATGGAATGATGAAAGTACTTGCTAAGATGGGTATATCCACTCTAGCCTCGTACAAAGGTGCTCAGATATTTGAAGCTCTTGGCTTGTCTAGTCAAGTGATTCAAAAATGTTTCAAAGGTACACCAAGCAGAGTAGAGGGGGCTACTTTCGAAATGCTTGCTGGGGATATGCTTCGTCTGCATGAATTGGCCTTTCCTAAACGCTCACTGCCCTTAGGTAGTCCAGAAATGGTAGCTCTAACAAATCCAGGGGATTATCATTGGAGAAAAGGAGGTGAAATTCACCTCAATGATCCCCTTGCTATCGCGAAGCTGCAAGAAGCAGCAAGACAAAACAGTGTGGCAGCATACAGGGAGTACTCAAAATGTATTCAAGACCTTAACAAAAGCTGTAATTTACGTGGGTTGCTCAAGTTTAAAGATAACCAAGATAAAATTTCCCTGGACGAAGTGGAACCGGCAGCTGAGATTGTAAAGCGATTCTGCACTGGCGCTATGAGTTATGGCTCAATATCGCTGGAAGCACACACCACTCTTGCTGTTGCAATGAACAAAATTGGTGGAAAATCTAATACTGGTATGCTCTTTGAACTTAATCTTCTTTCATTATTCATTTAGGATATAATCATTTCACTGTGATATTCTTTCGTTATTATAAATGCTATTAATACTTGGACACAGCATTGTATTTGACCTAGGTCTTGACTTTGTTAATCACTTTATTAATTAGCATCTATTTATGAATTATGTCATTAGCCTACATCGCCTTCTGTCATATCAACGATTGGTCACTTGTAAGTAGAACCGTGTGGCTTCTTTATTGGTTGGATTTCTCTGGATTTTCTGTCAACCATTTAAGTGAAAATAGTCTGAATTTATTATGATTGTTATTGCTGGTTGGAGTTCCTTTTCAGTTTTTTGACAGCCAGTATGAGAAGTTGGATTTCTCTGGATTTTTCATCAGCCATCTGAATGAAAATTGTCTGAATTTATATTGATTGTCGTTGCTGGTTTGAGTTTCTTTCAGTTTTTTGACTGCAGTATGCTTCAGTGCTCACTTGATAATTTGGCTAATGGGTGTCCTACATTGCCATTAAGGTGAGGGAGGTGAGCAACCTTCTCGAATGGAACCTTTAACAGATGGTTCAAGGAATCCGAAAAGAAGTGCAATCAAACAAGTTGCAAGCGGAAGATTTGGGGTTTCCAGCTATTATCTTACAAATGCTGATGAACTTCAAATAAAGATGGCTCAGGTAATTTCACAAGGCTTTCATAAGTATTCAACCTGCATTTATTTTGAAAATTTATTATTTCTACTGGGCATCTTCTTCCTGTCTTCCTCTGTTCTTGCTCCTGGAACAAAAGTTCCTCTTGTTTATGAATTTATGTTCATGGACAGATGTTGCTGAATCTACAAAACACCTACGTGTGTCTTTGTAGCTATTACTGATGCATACCTTTGAAATTTGGTGAGGTTATATGTAACTGGAATTTAATTTTCTTTTTCTTTTTCATCTATGCTTATGTTTAGCGTGCCTCAATGATCAGGGTGCCAAGCCAGGTGAAGGTGGTGAACTGCCAGGGCATAAAGTTATTGGTGACATTGCTGTCACTAGGAATTCTACTTCTGGTGTAGGGCTTATAAGCCCCCCTCCTCACCATGACATCTACTCTATTGAGGACCTTGCACAACTAATTCATGACCTTAAGGTATGATTGTTCCTTTGGATTTACCTTTTTATCTGCCATGGTATGTAATTGAAAGTCAAAGATGGTTATCTATGAAGCACGAGTACGATACGGCGATACGGATACGATAGTATACGGATACGACGATACGCCAAACTTAAAAAAAGTAGGATACGGATACGTCAGGATA
>JAEMOT010002831.1:248792-280786 GCA_019297695.1 Apostasia ramifera | reverse complement strand
TTTTTTATCGTGTAGGCCAAACCAATTGTTTCAACATTTTTTTCTTTAATTAGAAGTATCGAAAAGTATCGGGCAAGTATTGGGCAAGTATCGGGCAAGTATTGGGCAAGTATCGGGCAAGTATCGGACAAGTATCGGGCGAGTATCGGATTTTTAAAATTAAAAATAAAAATCGATACGCCACGTGGCGTATCGGATACGTATCGGTGGAGTATCGGGGAGTATCGGTGCTTCATAGATGGTTATCAGTTCTAACCTAGCAAGCTTCTTGGTTGTATGCCTCAGTGTACCTCAAAGATTAGAGGCTTATGTGAGACTGTTCCATCTTAAACAAAGCTATTCATTTTTTTTTCTCTTGCATATCGCAACATGGCAACATACATAATGTCCTCGACCATTCTTGTTCATTTTCATTTTTGGTAATTGCAGAACGCAAACCCAGGTGCTCGAATCAGTGTTAAGCTGGTATCCGAGGCTGGTGTAGGAGTCATTGCAAGTGGGGTTGTTAAGGGACATGCTGACCATGTTTTAATCTCTGGTCATGATGGAGGAACTGGTGCTTCCAAATGGACAGGCATTAAAAGTGCAGGGCTTCCTTGGGAACTTGGGTTAGCCGAAACCCATCAAACTCTAGTCGCGAACAACCTTCGTGGCCGAACAGTTCTTCAAACCGATGGCCAGTTAAAAACTGGAAGAGATGTTGCTATTGCTGCTTTACTCGGTGCTGAAGAATTTGGTTTCAGCACTGCCCCTCTCATAACCCTTGGCTGCATCATGATGCGGAAATGCCATCAAAACACTTGTCCGGTTGGCATTGCTACTCAAGATCCTGTTCTTCGTGAAAAATTTGCTGGAGAGCCCGAGCACATTATAAACTTTTTCTTCATGCTGGCAGAAGAGCTTCGTGAAATAATGGCTCAGTTGGGGTTCAGGACTATCAATGAAATGGTTGGTCGGTCTGATATGTTAGAATTAGACCCTGATGTAGTGAAAGAGAATGAGAAATTACAGAATATTGATCTTCGTTTACTTCTCAAGCCTTCTGCTGAGATACGTCCTGAAGCTGCACAGTACTGTGTCCAGAATCAAGATCATGGTCTTGATATGGCGTTAGATAGGAACTTGATCTCTTTATCTAAAATGGCTATTGAAAAGGGGCTTCCTGTTTATATTGAAATGCCGATTCGCAATGTAAATCGTGCTGTCGGGACCATGCTTAGCCATGAAGTTACCAAGCGGTATGGCATGAATGGGCTTCCATCTGATACAGTCCATATTAAGTTAAATGGAAGTGCTGGTCAGAGCTTTGGTGCTTTCCTTTGTCCAGGAATTGCTCTCGAGCTTGAAGGTGACAGTAATGATTATGTTGGCAAGGGGTTATCTGGCGGCAAGATCACTGTATACCCACCAAGGCAGAGTCGGTTTGATCCGAAAGACAATATTGTCATTGGGAATGTTGCTTTATATGGAGCAATAAATGGTGAAGCATACTTCAATGGAATGGCGGCGGAGAGATTCTGCGTTCGTAATTCTGGTGTTAAAGCAGTTGTTGAAGGTGTTGGTGATCATGGATGTGAATACATGACTGGTGGTGTAGTAGCTGTACTTGGCAAAACTGGAAGAAATTTTGCAGCTGGCATGAGTGGTGGTATTGCTTATGTTTATGATGTGGACGGGAAGTTCCAAACTCGTTGTAATCTTGAGCTGGTGGATCTTGACAAGGTCGATGAAGAAGAGGACATCATGAAATTGAAAATGATGATACAACAGCACCAGCGTCATACAAACAGTCAGTTAGCGAGGGAAATCCTCAGGGATTTTGATAATCTTCTTCCTAAATTTGTTAAGGTGTTTCCAAGAGATTATAAGAAAATACTTCAGAAATTGAAGGCAGCAAAAGCTGCCAAAGAAGCACAGGAGCGGGAGGAAAAAGAGCTGATGAAGAAAGATGCATTTGAGGAACTTAAGAAGTTAGCAGCTGCATCAACTAATATCAAGGTTAACATGGTAATGCCCATTCATGTCTTATGTTTTCTAATCTCTTCTGGTCATTCATTATTTGGACATTTGACGTGCTTATATAGAAGAAATATTCGATTTGTCTGATTTTATGTTATTGTTTCAACAACTAAATGGTTTTCTTCAGTAGGACACTACAGAAATCCTTTTCCATGTTATTATAGATTGGGTGGCATCCAACCTTTCTTCCTCCCCGTCGTACTCATCATCTAGGTCTCCTATCATGAAAAGTTTGTGTACTCCAGATTACCATTTGACATTTCATTTATTGTTTCACTATTTGCCATTGTAAAAATAAATTTCTTCAAGTTATTGTTATTATAGTAATATGCACATAAATGGGGATTTTTCATTCATAGAAATTGGAAGACTCAAAGCCGGTGAAAAGGCCAACTCAAGTTCCTGATGCTACAAAGCATCGAGGTTTTATCTATTATGAGCGCGAGGGGATTGCATATCGTGATCCTCATGCTCGGGTTAATGATTGGAAGGAAGTTGCAGTAGAATCAAAACCTGGCCCTTTGCTGAAGACACAGTCGGCTCGCTGCATGGACTGTGGTACTCCATTCTGCCATCAGGTAATTTTGATATGGTTTTGACAGATGTTGGATTGTTGCAGAAGTAGCTGCCTTAAAACTTCTTGCCTTGGATTTTCAGTTTTAGATTGGTTATTTAATTTAGTTTGCATCATTTCAGATGTCCATTTTGTGGGGTTTTCCCCTGTTGTAGTAGTCCAGTTGTAAGAAGGTTTCATTTGTGTTGAATTTGAGGTTTTTGCATGTGTTTGTGTAGATGCAGCTCAAAGAATTGACCAATTAAATTGACTAATTGTAGAATTTGGGTTCAATCCAATATCTAGTAGATTAAACCCTTAATTCACTGGATAATCCAGTGAGTTAGACCCAAAATATCACCTTTGGACAATTTATTGGTCAAGTTTTTGAGCTGTGTAGCAGTACACAGTTTCATCTTGAAGATGGTACAAGGAGGTTTTATAAATATCATGCTTGCAGCTTCCACTGGGGGAAACTTTAAAACTAATGATACTTTTGATGTCTGTGATTTAACTTATTCATGATGTATAGGGGTCATACCTTTGTAGTTCTGCTCATGCTAAGCATTTTTATTTTTAAAATGTTTTTTAACATTGTGAAAATTTTCCCATGAAAATGATTATTTTGAAAACTTATTCCTTTTGCTGTTATCTTTTCTTCAGCTGATATTTATGATTTTTGTTCCATGTTTTATATGTTATATCCAGGAGAACTCTGGATGCCCTCTTGGAAATAAGATACCGGAGTTCAATGAGTTGGTCCATCAGAACAGGTGGCGTGAAGCATTGGATCGATTGCTTGAGACTAATAACTTTCCAGAGTTTACTGGTCGTGTATGTCCCGCTCCATGCGAGGGATCTTGTGTTCTGGGCATTATTGAAAACCCTGTATCCATTAAAAGTATAGAGTGCTCTGTCATAGATAAAGCCTTTGAAGAAGGATGGATGGTGCCACGGCCTCCTCCCAAAAGAACTGGGTATGATATTAACCAGTGTTTTGCCTTTAATTTTCATTCCGTGCCTCCTCCACCTCTTCATTTTGTTATCCACAATATCATCAGAATATTAGGCCAATATATGTGTTTATTATTACTGAAGTATGCATACAGCAATGACCTTTCTTCTGATGGGTGTTAAAGTTGTAATATTATTAATTCTTTGCATGCAAATCTTTACTTGCAGTAATATTTTAGTAATCTTTTGTGCAACAGCTTGAAAAATTATTCATCTTGAAGCATATATTTTTCGTCTAAATTGGGTGGCAAGTGCTATGTGAAAAATGTGAGAAACACAATACAAGTGAGAAAATAGCTTATCAATATTTGATCAACTGGGCAGTTTATATAACATAAGTTAGTGTCTTCTCAATGAATGATTAGATAGGTCAATTAGTAACTAGAGATTTAAGTTGTCAGAGCCAGAGGTTTCAAGTTCAAAAACCAGTGATCCCCAATTATCTTTTACACAAGGTTAAAATAAAATAAAAGACGTATGCTGAATCCATGTTGCAAATTAAAGAAGTTTGGCATGTGAGGGGGCGTGTAGGAATATTAAAATACTCATGGACTATTACCTACAAGCTTAAGCTTTTAGGTTAGTTGGTAACCAGAGATTTAACACATTTCAGTCTTCAATAGAATATTTGATAATTTATTTAGGAGGCATTTGTTTCGTTGTTATCTTGATGTAATGTTATGTAATCTAGATATCATGACATTTAAATGTCATCTTTTGACTGATAATTTTATAATTTAATTGAAGATTATTTATAAATATCATTAAACCAAACAATTGATTTCTCTTGATAACATAACATAACATCAAGATAACATTGAACTAAACGCCCCCTTACATTATTTGGAATATGAGTTTACTTTGTTGGGATTTTTGATGCAGGACAAAGATTTCCATTGTAGGCAGCGGGCCAGCAGGTTTAGCTGCAGCTGATCAACTTAACAAAATGGGCCATTCGGTTACTGTATATGAACGAGCGGATCGCATTGGGGGTCTGATGATGTATGGAGTTCCAAACATGAAAACAGACAAGACTGATATTGTTCAGAGACGTGTTGACCTCATGGCTGCGGAAGGCATCAAGTTCGTGGTGAATGCAAATGTTGGAATTGATCCTTCATTCTCGCTTAACCGCATACGAGCTGATAGTGATGCTATTATTTTAGCATGTGGAGCTACCAAACCAAGGTTAACAATCAGCCTTAAGTGAAAATATGTTCTAACAACTTGGTTGGGATTAATGGTTATTGTTATTTAAACTGCAACTTCTCACCAAACAACTTTGAACTGTGTAGTGGCATTCAAAGAATCACTGTGGAGTCTGAATGGATTTATTTTGATTTATAGACACATATTTATGTTGTTGAACTCTGATGATACTTGGGAGTAATTTGATTTGCAGCATCATACCTATTCTATATATTAAACACCATATCAGACGTTTAATGATTTAATTTTTGATACGTTAACTATGGTTTTGTTTTTGCAGGGATCTCCCAGCTCCTGGGCGGGAACTCTCAGGGATCCATTTTGCCATGGAGTTTCTCCATGCAAACACTAAAAGCTTGCTTGATAGTAATCTGCAAGATGGGAAATACATATCTGCCAAGGGGAAGAAGGTTGTTGTGATAGGCGGCGGTGATACAGGGACAGATTGCATCGGCACATCTGTTCGACATGGATGCACAAGCATTGTAAATTTGGAGCTCCTTCCTGAGCCACCTCGAACAAGAGCACCAGGCAACCCGTGGCCTCAGGTCTAGTCTAGCACTTAAAAACAAATGCATTAGTTGCTAATATTTTCTCTTTTTTTTTTTGAAAATACTTGCTAATATTTTCTGGGCAAGTGGGCAATCTAATACTTCTTTATTCCTTTGATTTGAGCCACTAATTACCGCCAACTAGTTAGTGAGCATTATCCTTTATGTATATGAAGCTTTTAGTCTAACTGAAGTTACTAGTTTCTTTGGCTCTTGTATTTTTCATATTTTGTTTTGTGAATCTAATCATTTTTGTAATGTTCCAGTGGCCCCGGATATTCCGTCTGGACTATGGGCACCAGGAAGCAGCAGCAAAGTTCGGGAAGGACCCAAGAACTTATGAGGTCATGACCAAACGCTTTGTGGGAGATGAGAACGGAGCTGTCAAAGCTCTTGAAGTAGTTCAAGTTCGTTGGGTGAAGGATAGCAGTGGGAGGCCTCGACCCGAGGAAATCGAAGGCACTGAGGTGATAATTGAAGCTGATCTTGTGCTCTTAGCCATGGGTTTCCTTGGCCCAGAACCAGTAAGTTATACTTTCCTTAGCCAATATCACATACTTGGGCTGGCAATTTTGTTCAAAACTCATTTGAAAATAACTTGAAGCTGTGCATTCAAAGTTGGCCTGATATTTGCATATGCATATTGAAGAGAAGAATATGCATAATAAATTATACAAGTGTGGGATACACCAAAAAGGCAGCAAAGATAAGTTATACAAGATGGGTTTGTACATAATTACAAATACAACAAATCAGCCCACAATCAAATCTGCATAATAATATCAAATTTGTATAAATATAGCAACAAACTATAGGATATTAATGTGGGAAGCAAGATATTAGGAGGGAAACCAAGGATTCAAACACTCCCTCTCAAGCTGGAGAATATAGATTTATCATTCCTAGCTTGCTTGTAATTTTCTGGAATCTTGCTGAGGGCAGTCCTTTGGTAAAAACATCTGCTAGTTATTGTTCTGTTGGCATGCATGGGATGGTAACTAGACCATTATCCAGATTTTCTTTCATGAAATGTCGGTCAATTTCTCTGTGTTTGGTGCGATCATGTTGAATTGGGTTGTGTGCAATACTGATGGTAGATTTATTATCACAATACAACTTCATAGGTTCTTCTTGTTTGTCCTTAAGATCATTCAAAATAATTTTCACCCAAAGAAGTTCATATACTGGCAACGCCATTGCACTAAATTCTGCCTTTGCACTTGATCTAGCTACAATATTTTATTTTTTACTCCTCCCAAGACATCAAATTCCCTCCCAAGAAGGTGCAAAAACCTGAAGATGATCTCCTGTCCATGGGTGAACCTACATAATCAGCATTAGTGTATATTTCAAGGGGCATTTTGTCATGTTTTTGAAACAAAATTCCTCTTCCTTCAGTTGGCTTTTAAGTAGTGAAGGATACGGTCAACAATATGCAAGTGTTCTTCTCTTGGATCATGCATAAATTGACTTACCTTTCTCACCGAATATGAGATGTCAGGTCTGGTGTGGGGTAGATATATCAGCTTACTAACCAGCCTTTGAAACATTCATTTATCCACAGCACTCCCTCCATCCTCTACTCCTATCCTATAGTTAGGATCAATGGGAGAGCTTGCAGCCTTCCCATTCAGCTTCCCAGTTTCTTTTAGAAGATCCAAAACATACTTTCTTTGTGATAAGAATATACTGCTTTTAGAGTAAGTAACCTAAGTAACCTCTATGCCCGAGAAATATTTCATCTTCCCAAGTCTTTGATCTCAAACTCTCTTGTTAAGTGTTCCTTTGAGAACTTCTTAGCCTCGTCATTTCCTGTGATAACAATATTATCAACATAAACTAATAATATTGTGACTTTCCATCCATCTTTGTGTTTTATGAAGAGTGTATGGTCTCCTTGGCTTTGCCCATACCCTAGTTCCTTCATTGCCTTTGTGAATCTTCCAAACCATGCTTTTGGAGATTTCTTGAGTTCATACAATGCCTTTTTCAAGTGGCATACCTGATTATCTTTAAATAAATCAGTAAATCCAGGTGGTGGTTTCATATAAATCTCTTCCTCTAAGTCACCCTAGAGGAATACATTTTTAACATCAAACTGCAGCAACTCCCAATTATAATATGCAGCAAGAGCTATAAGAATTCTGATTGTATTAATCTTTGCTACAGGTGAAAAAGATTCTTGATAGTCTATCCCATAAGTTTGTGTGTACCCTTTAGCTACTAACCATGCTTTATATCTCTCAAGTGTTCCATCATATTTATATTTCACGGTGAACACCTATTTACAACCGGCCCACTTCTTATTCTTTGGTCTAGGTACCACTTTCCATGTTCTGTTCTTTTCTAATACCTCCATCTCTTCCCTCATGGCAAGTGTCCAATTTTTACCCCTTGATGCATCATTAACAGGTTTAGTATTTCTATGGAATCTAAGGATGCAAGGAAGGCTTGTTGTTTGGGAGAAAACCTATGGTTAGAAACAAACTGAAATGGGGTACTTGGGATGTTTAGTGCATTCACGGATACCTTTTCTTATTGAAATTGGAGGGTCCAGCTCATTTATCTCAAATACTGAGGGAGGAATAGGATTAGTACCTATTGTATTATGATTTTCTTCATTCAGGTAGGCGTCTTGATCTTGTGTCAATTTGGTATCTATACCCTTCCTTCTTGAGTAGACAAGAATATCACTTGGATGTAAGGATTTGAGGGGTGATTTGGTTTGCTCATCACAGCAAGTATCCTTCCGTGAAGTTAGCTCACGTGAATGCCAATCATCTTACTGGGAAGACTAGCTGATCAAGGTTTTGTTGGGATATATGTTGGATTGTGGAGTGCTGGCTAGATTGGGAGATAGGTTGTGAAGGAGAGGAAGTGAGATCTTTGAAGTTGAATTCCTCCACATCTTCCCAACACTCCCCCTGAAGGTGAGGAGAATAGTTAGAGAAAAAAGGGATATTTTCAGCACAAGTAACATTAACAGGGACAATAATTTTTTGGTTGAAGGATGATAGCATTTATAACCCTTTTGAGTATTAGAATAACCATTAAAGGCACACTTCAAGGCTCTAGAGTTAAACTTGTCATGGTTATGCCTGTGAACATGGACATGTGCTGTGCATCCAAAAATTTTAATTGGAAGATTTGAGGAGTTAGTGTAGCTAGGATGGTGTCTTGTCTAGATAGAACTTCGATGGGACTTTGTAGTTAGTGTAGCTTATTTTATTAATGAGATGGGTAGCTGTCAACACTGTTTCACCCGAGAATTCTTTAGGCACATCAGACTGAAATAACAAGGCCCTAGTAACATTCAAAAAATGTTGATTTTTTCTTTTTGCCACCCCATTTTGTTGGGGGTGCCAACACGAGGGTTCATGTATAATACTTTCTTTTTGGAAAAAAGCCAATGAGAAAGTGATTGAAGTAATCCTTGGCATTATCAGATTTGAATTTTTTGATAGACCCCCAGGCTGTGTTTTAATCGTTTGACAAAAGGTTGGAATGACTGAGGACACATCAGACTTGTTCTTTAAGGGATAGATCCATGTAACTCGGCTGCTGTCATCGATGAAGGATACAAACCATCTTGTGCCAGTGTGGTTTGGAATTTTAGAAGGGCTCAAAATATCACTATGACTTAATGAAAACGGTAAATCAGATCTTTTATTACTCGAAGGAAAAGTTCTTTGATGTTTGGCAAGTTCACAGATTTCACAATGAAAATTTTCAAGAGAAAAATGATTAGATAATGTTGGAACTTGGAAACATAAACTTTTAACACTTTGATTGGAGGATGACCAAGACGGTAATGCTTTAGAAGGATTTCGGATAGAGATTTTGAAGATCTAGAGGGAACATTTTGATGAGAGAACCATCTTTGGCCTTATTCCATGTTCACTTCTTGGCACCTCAAGGTGGTAGAGTCCATCCTTCATCTTAGCAAGTCCAATCCTCCTCCCTGAAATCCGGTCCTGCAAAATACAAGGAGTGTTAAAGAAGGTGATGCTGCAATTTAAGGATTTGGTAATTTGTTCTATATACAAAAGATTTGTGGACAGCATGGGAACGCGAAGGACATCATGTAAAGAGATATGGGGATTAAGGTTAACTTGGGCTTGACCAGCATTAGGAACTTGAGATCCATTTGCAACAACAAATCCTTGGTTACCAGGAAGTGGGTTTCAAATAAGGTAGAGTGAGGTGTCATGTGATCTGTAGCCCCTGAGTCAATGATCCAAGGACTTTATGAGCATTGCAAGGTATAGAAGCTAAACGCTTACCTGAGGTAGCGAGAGAGCATGATGGATTAGAATTAGAGAGGGATTGGATAAGACCTCTCAGTTTTTCAAGTTCTTCCTTGCTCAGCCCACTTCCTTCTTGTTTCCTTCCTGCTGAACCTCCTTTCCTGCAAGATTGGATGTCCCATGATGTTGCTTTTGTCCCTTGAATCCTCCAGCCCTACTTAGGACATGGGCCGCCCTTCCATGGAGCTTGAAACAATTTTCCTTTGTATGACGGTGACTTCTTGCGGTAGCTACACCAAAGATCCTCTCTATTTGATGCCTTAGGAAATGCAATTCCACCTACGAAATTTTTTGAAATCATGGCTGATCCTTCAGCTGTTGCGAGTCAAGCATGGCCAGTTACCTGCTTTCTTCGGTTCAGACAATGGAAATAACTTCACCTTCACTTAATGGTGGAAGTTTCTCCTCCCCTACAATTTGAATCCTTATTGGATCAAACTCAGAACTTAGTCCAGCTAGAAATGTGAATACCCGATCTCTCTCAATGAACTCTACTGAGGTTCGTGCATCTTCACTGTCTCATTTCCAGTTTTTTGTGACGATCAAGCTCCAGCCAAAGTCCATTTAAAGTTTTGTAGTAATCTGTCACAGAGAGATTACCTTGCTTTGTGGAAGAAATCTTGGTCTTAATCTCAGACATAAGAGCCAAATCTTGCACTTTGGAGTATGTTCTTCTCATCATATCCCATATTTCCTTGGCCGTAGATAGAAACATGCAATTGCGGCTAATTTCTGGTTGCGTGGAGTTCCATAGTCACGACATAATCAAGGAATCCTCTTCATCCCAAGCTGCAAACTTGGGGTCATCAGGTTTTGGTCCAGTTTCCTCTCCCCTTCAAGAAGGTTCTCACAACTTGAGGCTATTGCAAGTAATTTTTTCCAATTTAATCTATAGGAGGAGTTCAACAAATGGAGATCAGTGAATAAGCCTCCATGGATAGGTTCGGTCTTGGAGATATCCAATTGTTCTCCGCTGCTAGGGTTGGAAGTTCCAGAGATTGATGACATGCCTCAGGATTTGCAGAGTATAGAACAATTGGATCTAAGGCAACAATCTTCAGGGAAGCAAAGATTTTCTGCTGAGGCAGAAAAAACAGACAATTTCTGCAATACGGCAGAAAAGAAGAGAAGAATTTGTAGAAGAGGAAGCACTCTAGCACTCTAGAAATCTCTCACTTATATACAAGTGTGGGATACATCAAAAAGGCAGTAAAGATAAATTATGCAAAGAAAGATGGCTCTGTACATAATTACAAATACAGCAAATCAGCCCAGAGCAAACTATTAGGATATTAATGCAGGTAGCAAGATATTAGGAAATTAAAGATTCACACACACACATATATATTTGTATAAAAGTATATATATATATATATATATATGTCATTTAATATCTCCACATGTATTTTAAGGAGTATATATCAAAATATTGATATTCTATATAATATATAATATATTTAATGCATGTGTAGTTCAAAGTGTAATGTTAATCTTAGATTCAAGACAACTCGATATTGACAAATTTTCGTCTAGTTGAATTGAACTTGACTGGATGCTACTCGGACTCAAACCCCTGCCGAGAGCTGCTTACCATTAGAAACTGATGTTATGTCAAAACATGCAATCGCAGACAATTGCGGAGAAGCTTGGTCTGGAGCTGGACAAGCGGTCGAACTTCCAAGCGGAATACGGTCGATTCTCGACCAATGTAGAGGGTGTGTTTGCTGCAGGAGATTGTCGCCGCGGGCAATCTCTTGTTGTGTGGGCGATAAACGAGGGTAGGCAAGCAGCTGCCCAGGTGGACAAGTACCTGATGCGAGAAGTCAACGGCTTGAATGGAGCATCTGCTTCCAATCCAAACTACATGTTGGACAATATTAGTGGCAGGCAGACAGTAACTGCATAAAGGGGTAAAGCAGATCACTTGGGAAATCTTCTGCTGCTGTTTTTTTTAAGCATTAGCATAATTGGTTTGCATTATATTTGTTTTTCTTTTATTTTGGGTGATTTCTTTTTTTTTGGGGGGATTGTTCATGATGGCTTTCAGTCTATTGTCTCCTTGTAGTTTTTAGTTGGCCTTGCCTTTTGGCTTGAAATAATGTATAGTTCCTTATAAGGTCATTGATGTTGGACCATGGTGTTAATTATTTATTAATTAAATAATATATCTGTGATGCTTCTAATTTTCCTCTAGGCACGCTAATTGGACCAAATCGAACCGGTTCAACTGATTCCAGGACCGGTTGGACCTAGAATTGATCTAGCTCGGTTCCAACCGGTTTTGGACCTGATCTGGATCCAATTGGCCTAACTTAGAACTAATTTGGGTCTGGTTCAGATCCATGAATTTGGGTTGGGTCGGGTTAGTTAGGTGTAATTAATTAAAAAAAAATATATTTTTATATATTTTATAAAAAAATATATATTTTTATATATTTTATAAAAAAATATATATTTTATATTTTTAATATTTTTAAAAAAATTAATATAAAAAAAAATTAAAAAAATTAAAAAAATATTATTAATATTAATGAAAATTTTTATAATAAAATAATTATAATTTGTATAAATATTTTGCATTAAAAAAAATTATTTATTGTAATTACAAAAAAATTTTCTGGACTATTAATTAATTATATATAATTATATGTCGTAACACTTAAAGAAAAAATGTCAACAAATCGATGTTAGAAAGCTATTTAAATATGTTTACAAAATTTTTAAAAAAACAAAAAAAAGCTAAAAATTAATAAAAATTATAGAAATAATGAATCATATAAATTCTACTATTTATAGAAAGCTAATCGTAAGTTAAAAGATCTAAAATAGCTTTAAAAGTCAGCAACAGTTAAATGATCATTCTGTTTATAAAATAAAAAAAAAATATTTTTTTAAACAAAGCAAGCTACCAGCCTATTTTTCATGGGGCAGCCCACGCGCACACGGGCACTGCCCTCAAGTCAATTATTTAAAAAAAAAAAAAACGAATCGGACCGGTTCAACAGAATCAGTTCAGTTATGAGATATAATACAAACAACAAGTCATCCACATATTTTATTATAATAAAATCAAAACGTACATGTGGAGGGATTAGCTAGGGATGCATCAATAAATCATTAACATACTCTACTTTTTAGAGCTAATAAATGTCTGAATTCAGAGGTGAAAAGCAAATTCTAATAATATCAAAATATAATCCTTGCTTTAGCATTCCCCAAATGAGATTTCACTGGGTAATCCTTAACAAAATGATGCAGTATTCCTTATCTCAAAATCACCTGCCTTTGTATCCATAAGAAAGTAAATTACGCACTGCATCCCATCTGCAAAATATGTAGCATAAATTAAGTAAGGCAACTAAGTTAAAGGGTGCCTTTAAAATAGTGTAAATGGGAGTAATTTAGAGTTAACAGTCTCACAACAATCTCAAGGTCATAATGCGAAGAAATGTTAGCCAAAAAGTTCACGAAATGTTTTATCAAAAAAAAAAGTTTAGGAAATGAACATTAGAGAATGCGAGGATAACTTTTCAACATTGCAGTTAAAAAAGTTTAAAAAAGTAATCAATCTGTTTGATAATAAGCTCAAAATTATTGCAAATTTTAGCTATGACTAAAATCTTAAATTTATTTTAAATAAAATTTTAAAAATTATTTTATATCTCAACCTACACAAATTCCAACACTAAACAATCACTTTATTTTACATTCAACATAATTATCAATAAAACAATTAATACATCAACTATAATTTTTAATATAACCAACTCACTTTATTTTTAAAAATAGTCAAAAAATTCAATCAAATCATCTTTTTCATCCTTTTACCGAACAGAGCCTTACAGACCAAGAAAGAGCGAAGCTAAAAACCTAAAAAAGGATTTATCAAAGTTGTGATACGTGCATGAGGTATTCTCTTTTGGGGGGAAATTTACATACATGACACACAAAGATTATGCCCAACACATCTTTATTAACAGCCATTTGACCCCATAATTATGGTTAACATTAACTAAATTGTAATTTAAAAGGATTGTTATATGTTCACGCTGCATGAGTCATGTAAGGATACTTACCAAAATAGCCTCAATCTCTTCACTTGATAGTGGAGTCCGCTTGGGTAAAAGAGAAGCCTTTCCTCCTAAGGCAGCATTGGTGGGTGGAGCAGGCACATCAGAACGATATCTATAGCTTGGCACTGCTGTTGCTGATGCAGGTGCCTGCTGTGTGGAAGAGGAACCTGTACAGACGTGATCTTCAGTCAATGAAACACAGCTAAAACATTTAATTGGTTCGGACAATGAGGGAGAAAGAGAAACTCGAAAAGAATCGAGATTTAAATGTTACAATGAACAACAACAGATAATGGGATGCAAAGAGAGGGAAAAAAGGGTAAAGCCAGGACAATGAAACATCAATGAGGAACTTCACCACGGATGAAATGTATGTTTGAATCCATCATTGCAGAAGATAAGTGAAGAGACAACCTTGAGGCCGACCATATGGTATCCAAAAGCCTCATATCAACATATAATAAGATATATTTAGCGCGCTCACTTCTGCAGAAGCTTCACATTTTTGACATTGAAACACCATTAAAAAACAGTTTCCCTTCCCATTCTTATTGTTTTCTTTCGCACCATCATTCAGACGATATTCAATTGGTGAGTTCAAATCAACTTCAAGATATAGAAAATGCTGAAGAGATGATGGCCCAAAACAATGAGAGTCAGATAAGAGGATATGCACGGAAATAAATGCTTTTACTTAAATGTTTCAGTCATGATGTGGAAATGATTCTACAATATTTGTTTTGTTCGAAAAGTTTTTAGAAATCAAGCTTGACATAAAAGGGAGAAGGCAAAAAAAAAAAAGAATCATATCTTTTAACCATAATTCAACTTTCAAGCACAACATTATATTGGATAAGAGCAATTTAAATCCGATCCAAATCAATCATCTTGATGCAAATAAGATACAATTGATAATAATATAGATGTAACATAAACCGAAACATACTGAGCTAATTAAAGTAAATACATATTCTTTTCTCTTCAAATCTCTGACTAAATAAATAAATAAAATAAAAAAGTCCCAATTTTTTTCACAATATGAGCTTAATTAAGGTAAAAAATGTGATCGGCATCCAGCAGAAGCAAGGATAGTATCGATTGAAATAGAAAAAGCAAAAACATCATTAGTATCTGTAAAATCACGAAAAAAGGTCAACTAACGTAGATGACACAGCAGTTTGCGGATACCAAATTTTTTCTATTGCAAAATGCTAGCTGCATGAAGTTTTTTGTGATCCCAATTGCGCGAGCCTAATGTATCTCTCTCTCCCCCCAATTTTAACATTCTAGTTTATGCATGAGTTGTATTTTATGTATGAGATATTTTTTACTTTTTATCGTATGAGCCAAAACAACTATTTCAATATTTTTCTCTAATTAGAAGCATCGAGAAGTATCAGACAAGTGTCGGGTAAGTATTACATTTTTTAAAAATAAAAATTGATACGCCACGTAACGTATCATATATGTATCGATGGAGTATCAGAAAATATCGGTATTTGATATGGATATGATACTAATACCTTAGGCTTCACAAAGTATTGGTACTTCATAGAAGGTGGATTTTATAAACTCTTCTTTGACTTTATGATCAGTGAGAGTGTGGTATCATGGCGTCTAAATGGTATGCACGTGATCATGATTTGAAATTTAATTGGGTTTGTTTGTTTGTAAGGTTAAATTTAAGAAGATTAAAATTAAATTTGGATAGTAATTTTTTTATTAAAAGTTGTGAATGATGTGAAATAAAATTAGTTATTATGTTGGAATATGTGAGGGATGTGATATAAAGTTAGTTATTATGTTGGAATATGTGAGAGATGTGATATAAGTTAGTTATTATTTTAGTAATATGTGTAGAAAGTGAAATAAATTTAATTTTTAATATTAAATTTTAAACCAGGTTAATTTTAAACTCCTAAACAAACGGGGCCTATATGATTAAATTTCCATGAGTCTTTAAAGAAAAACTATGGTAAATTTCACAAGGCACTCAACTGATAAAAAAATTGCCAAATAAAAGAGCCAGCTCAATTTCTAGTAGCAGGAAGGTTCTTCCAGAGAATCTATAATGCTTGGAAATTTAACACAATATTGCACTAAATTTTTGTCGACATTCAATTTAATTAATGATTACTAAACACCAAATGGAGGTCTAAGACATTACATTGTAATATGCTTCAAATTGTGCAGTTGCACAATGATCACTTAAAATTTTCGTTTTTTGGCCAATATAAAGTTGCATAATCATTTAAAAGGGATAAATTGAATAGAAAAAGCTCTTGACTTTGATCTAATAAAGGATAAAACCATTTCAAACAAGAAAAAGTAACGAGTAACGGGCAAGAAACAGAAATTGACAAGCAAATAATTGTCTACACGGAAGGAAGAAGAGAACCCCTTGGTTAGGCTCGCAAGGAGAAGCTTATTAAATGACCCTACATGATCCATCACACAAAGCAATAAAGAGAAGAAACTGACCCAATTTGAACAAATCCTTCTGCTCAGCGGCTGATGATGCTCCCGATCCTGAGAAGGGGGCGACAAAACAAAGCAAGCCATAGTTCATTAGGATTAAAGCCGAAAAGATCAGATCGGAAGACCGGACAAGCTGGACAAAGAGGCATAAGCAGCAATCAGAAGATAGAAAGAGAGACGGAGCGGCACCTGATGAGGGCTTGGGATGCCTCTGGGGGAATTTGATTAGAGGAACACGCTTCATCGCCTGTGTGCCCACCATCGCGCAGTCTCAATCGATCGATCGCTCGTCCCCTATTCCGTCTCGAACGCGATCCTACTAGAGTTCGGAAAAAGGCCGACGGGGAAAAAGAGGAATGAATTTTTGCATGATAGTCCATGTACTTTTAAATTTTTTAAAATTTATTCTTTAAGCTGCGCTTATCAGGATTTCTTCCAATAATTTTAAATTTGTATTTTATTTTAGGGGATTTACATACAAAACACTAAATTCATCACAAATTATATATTTTATCATCTTTTAATAAATATTATATATATTATACTCTTTTTATGAGTTTTTATATTTTTATTATAATAATAAAAATATAAAAAGAGTGTGATATGTGTAATATTTACTAAAAGATGGTGAAATATGTAATTTATAATGAATTCAGTATTCTGTATGTAAATCCCCTCGCTAATTATTTTCAGGAGTACTTAGGCCTATGCATTCGATTTAATTG
The DNA here is from genome assembly GCA_019297695.1 of Apostasia ramifera. Lineage (NCBI taxonomy): Eukaryota > Viridiplantae > Streptophyta > Magnoliopsida > Asparagales > Orchidaceae > Apostasia > Apostasia ramifera. Next base: position 263,857 of record JAEMOT010002831.1, on the reverse strand, counting down.
ATTGATTTTGTTATCAAACCAAAAAAAAAAATTTAAGTTCAATTTTAGATTTAATGAAACTAAACCAGTCGAATTAGATTATAAACTAAACCAATCAAATAAGTATCAGTTTGGTTTGATTCGGTTCAGTTAAAATCATATTTTTTTATCTCATAGTACAATAAGTAATTTTACTTAATAACTCAATTGCATCACTAAAATAAACTAACAAAAAATTTAGAAAAAATTCAGAAATAATTACATGCATTATTACATCAATATCATAGTATAATCAAAATTACATAACAAAAATTTCATTCATTTATCAAAAATAATTAATATTTTTTTAAGTTTTTAGATAGTCTCCATTGTAAGAATTCATCCTAATTAACACACCTAAAAAAAATACACTATAAAAATTTATAAATATAAATATACACTATCATTTCAATAGATTCAAAGTTAATACTATAAAACTACTATAATACAACTGAACTGATCCAATCTTAAAATTATATTTATATGTGGATTATTTAATAATCAGTTAATTTGGTTGGTTTGGTTTTCAAATATGTGAAACTGAACCCAAACCAATTAACCGAAATACTCAAAATATCAAATCATTACCAAACCGTTAGATTCTAAACCAAACCAAACCGCTAACTTTAAACGGTTCGGTTCGATTTTTCGATTTAAACCATAGTTTGCACACCCCTAGTAGTACCCAACAATTTTCAATCTCCCTCGGACTCTTTGCGAAAATAATTCTCACATCAATTGAATAATGTAAAAAATAAATATATTAATATATAATGTGTAAATTTACTTTAACAAGTGGCTGCTTGATAGTTTCACAAAATATTATTTGTTTAATCTTAATTTTCTATTTTTAACATAATTTTAAATAATTATAAAATAAAATAATTTATTTTTCAACTATATAAATTTTAATTAAAATAAATATAAACTTTATTTTATATGATAAAATTCGTTATAATTCAATCAACTTCCTAAGCCCTGTTTGACGCGAAGACCAAAATTAGGACTAAAATAGTACCAATTTAAATAATAATAATAATAATAATGATAAATAAATTTTTTTAATCATTCTAAACATATTCTAATATAAAAAAATTATTATTTTACTTCACATATTTAATAATTTTCAATAAAAATATCGATTTTATTTCACATTCTAACTTAAAATACTTGAAACTAGTATTTTGATTTATGAAATAAAATTAATATTTTTATTAAAATTTATTGTATATATGAAATAAAATAATATTTTTTTATATTAAAATATGCATAAAATAATTAAAAAATTTATTTATTATTATTATTATTATTATTATTTTTTAAATTAATACTATTTTGATTCTAATTTTAAATTTCGTGCGATATAGAGCCTAAAACGGATCTTATTCGGTCTCGATTTTAAGCTGATTTCAAATTTGATGATCTGGCAATAGCGTTTTCATCAAGCCGCTTCCACCCACCTCTCTCTCTCTCTCTCTCCAGCTGTCATTTTCTCTCTCCTCGCACTTCTCACACACCCACTCGCTTCGCTCTGGTAGGACTCAATTCCCGGTATTGCTTCGTGCCCACTCTCTCTGACAGGACAGACGCCATCTCTCTCTCTCTCACACACACATTTATTGATTTCTTAACTATCAAGGAGGCCTGCCTTCAATACAGATCTCGGGCTTTGCTTCTTGTTTAGGGTTCCTCTTTCCCTCATCTACCATCTCTTGTTTCCCCTTTACCTCCAGTGCGGTTCTGGAGGTAGTGGGGGGAAGAATGCAGCAGTGGCGGCCGGATAGCAGTGCAATGACCTTTGACGAGGTCTCCATGGAGCGGAGCAAGAGCTTAGTCAAGGCTCTTCAGGTTCGGTTCTTCCGATCTGGTTAAGATTTTAAATCCGGATCGTATAGTTGTTTTTTTTTTTCTTTGGGTATTATATTTCTGGTAGAACTCGTTCGGTCACGCGTCATGGTGATGTGCTCTTCAATTCTTCCCTTTCCGATGTGTTCCTGTTCGATTGGCGACATTGAGAGATGCTGTGCTATTTCTGCATCAAGATTTCGAGATTTTGACATCTTTCTTTTTGGAATTGAATGCTGCTCGATTTCTTGAATTTTTCTGATATACGGCATGAAATGTTAGTTCATTAATTTCTATAGAGCTTCTTTTGGATGTCTTAACTGTAAATAAAATAAATTAGACTCTGTTACCTGTGTTAGAATTTCTGTGATGAGCCTCTACACAAAGGATGGGATCATAATGGTTGTATAATAACTATGATAATTTTTTTATAAAAAAACAATAATCATTTTCTGAAGAAAGTCAATGGACAGTAAGAGTTCCTACGACTTTGCTGAAGCTTCTTTGTTATTTTTCTGCCTCTTTCTTTCAAGCTATGCTATTTATCTTCTGAATGCTCCATTGCTATGCACAGGAGTTGAAGAACCTAAGGCCTCAACTCTACTCAGCAGCTGAATATTGTGAAAAATCTTATCTTCACAATGAACAGAAGCAAATGTATGTTTACGGTTTACCATCATCAAATATGTTTCTTAAAAAAGAATTAGCATTTAGCCTTAGTGTAACATGTGCATATAATGCTTTAGTACATGTGGAAGAATTTGATTCCATTTTTCATAATCTTTCTTTCAGAAGTATAATATTCAGAAAGTGTTAGATCCGAGCCTTATGAACAGCCACATTTTCCACAGCATAATGTTTAGTTGTTGCCTTTGATATCAAGGAATTATTAAAGAGTTAGATTCAAGCTCATTAAAAGTATGAAGAAGGCCGCATTTGATATTTGTGTTGTGGTTATTCTCTTCTGTGTTGTTTGTTCCTTGCTTTGATATGGTGCCAAAACCTCAAAAGTGCATTCCTGGATAAAGTTTCATCCCAAATTATAGCTCAAGTGTTTTGTATGTGATCACTGTCCATAAGTTTCTCTCTAGTGCCTGCTTTTCATTATTTTATTTTTTCCAATATGCTTCTTTCATATATACGGTTTATTCAAATTCCTTTTCCTACCAGGTTATGTTGCATACATGATTTTGTATTTTGCAACTCACTTGCGTTAACGTGGGTGATGCTGTAAATTAAACTGATTGGAAAATAGAAGCATGTAATTGTCTTGAGGCTTTTTTGTTGTTGTATATTTTATTTTTTCAAAGATACTTGAATTTTGTGCCTTTTCAGCGAGCTCCATTTCTGTACCCACATGTATTCTACCTAATTGAATTTTTCTCAATGAAGGTACTCGTTAAGTTTGCATGCCATGATTGTGCTGCAAATATCATAGTTTATTCTGTTTTTGTCTTTTGTTTTGTCATTTAATGGAGTATTTTACGTTCTATTTCAAAAGGCTTTGGACGATGAGGATTTTGATGTCACTTTAACTGACACCTGTTATAGTTTTATAATGTAACCTGGTTCTTTAGATCCATAGTTTCTGGAAATTGTTTATTGGTGGTATACATCACCGACTCACCATTGTACTCTTGTAACTAACATCAACATGTCCCTATCAAAAAAAAAAAAACAATCAACATCTAAGCCTGATGAATTCCTATAGTTTGAAATTAAAATCATGTGTTTATCAGTGAATGGTTATCTAAAGCTCAGACTTGTAACTATAGAAGTCCAAAATATTCTATAAAAATTATTGCTATACCCATCTGACGATTGTGAAAGCAGCATATTAACATTCTCTTACATGCTAGACAACTGAAATCAATTGTGTACTCCAGGGATTGTAAAGTTGGAAATAGGTAGAAATATGAACTTTTGTATTGACGGTCATGTAAGGTTGATGAGTGGTTGATGGAGTTATTGATTGAAAGGAAATTGCTATTGCATGAAAATTGAAAAATCAAGGTTTTTCTTTTGATTTTTCCAAATCTTTGTACTGGGGATGAATTTCAAAGTTGAAATCTGAATTATAGTTTCCTGTTTTATAAACCTATCTAAATCACATTCGTTTCTTGTGGTTGAAATTTACCAATGTTTCTCAGAAAAGCATAGGATGCCACTAAATATTGAGTGGAAGAAAACATAATGACATGTTCTCTAATGTTCTCTTAAGTTAAATATCATGACCTTGAAGCAATACATGGAAGAAAACTTGCTTCATTAGTCAAGGATGTATCGGATTCAGGATTTAAGGAATAAATTGGAGAACTATTCTTGCTCGATTTTTGTTTATGGTACCTTTATGATTGTTATTTTCATGCGGCCTTGAAAGTGGATTGTTAATTTCCTAAGCTCCGAGTCTTTTGCAGTTGAATATAAAAAATTCTTGGAAGCTAAAATGGAATGTTAACCTTCAGTTTAGTTATCACTACGGGATGCTCTTGCTATCCCCCACAAGGAGTAATCTCAACTGAACGTAACCAAAATCTCTCTTATTTTTACTTAGTCACATAATATATAATTTCCTAAGCTCTGTTTTTTGTATTTGATCATAAAATTCTTGGAAGCTAAAATGGAATGTCAACAATTATGTTCAGTTTTAGTTATCCTCTCCTATGGGAGAAAGTATGATAAAGATTTATGACAAGACTACTAACAGAAGGTTTCAGTGCTTTCCTCTCTTTTGTTTAAAGGGGCAATGGATTGACATTGACATTGATGAAAAAATGGAAGCAATACATAACAAGCTTTATTTATTTGGCAAATTTAAAGCTAGAGATGAAATGAAGAAGTTAGAAAACCATGATTTGCTTTAATGGAAAATTTTGCATTATTCATGGCACATGAATGATCGTGTCAAGTTTATGTGGTGGTGTAGTGGCTTCAGTATGCTAATGGAAGCTCCATTAAGGAGAATTGAATTATTGGATCTTGTCATGTAATAAGAAAAAGAGGAATACCAAATAAGATATGAGAGAAAATTGTGAGGAAGGATCTTACATACTTGAAGATAAATGAGAATTTATTATTTATTGGAGGAATGTTTTGAAAGGATTCATGTAGCTGACCTCATCTAGTGGAATAAAGACTTGATGGTTGTTGTTACTGTTGTGTAGTGGTTTCAGATTTGGAAGCTTAAATGGCAACATGTTTTCCTATTTAGAATACCAACCAAAAATTTGATCAATTACTCCTGGCACTTGCATAGAATGTCATGAATCTTCTGTTTCAAGTGCAGCTATGTATCATAGCAAGTTATAATTTAGATGTGAGAAACATGCATGTGATGGTGAATGTGCAAAGGTTGAAAGTGGATGTGAATGAAGAAGAAAGCAAGAGAAGAAAAAGTAGTGAAGGAAAAAACAACAGAGAAGAAGAAGAAGAAGAAGAAGAAGAAGGCAACAACAATAACAACCAAGCCTTAATCCCACTAGGTGGGGTTGGCTATATGAATCCTTTATTTTCATTGCGCTCTATCAGTTACTAAATTCTTATCTAAGTCTAAGTAATTAAGACCACTCTTTATAGTTTCTTTCATGTCTTCTTTGGTCTCCCTCTTCCTCTTTGTACATGGGCAAAATCCAATAACTCAATTTTTCTAACTAGGGCTTCAATCGGCCTACGATTTAGGTGTCCAAACCATCTAAACCGACTTTCTCTAAGTTTATCCTCAATTGGTGCAACACCAACTTTCTTTCGGATATACTCATTTCTCATTCTATCCTTTCGTGTATATCCACACATCCACTTTAGCATCCTCATTTCTGCAACATTTATTTTGTTTGTATGTTTCCTCTTTGCAGGTCAGCATTCAGCATCATATATCATCGCTGGTCTTACTACAGTTTTATAAAATTTACCCTTGATTCTGGATGAGATTTTTCTATCGCACAACACACCAGAAGCATTTCTCTATTTTACCCATCCTGCTTGAATCATGCTAATAACGTCATTATCTATTTCACCATCATTTTATATAATTGATCCAAGGTATCTAAAACGCTCACTCTTCTTGACAATTTGACCACCAATTGTCACATCTCTAATATAAGTATTTCTTTCTTGACTAAATGTGCACTCCATATATAAGAGAAGAAAAAAGCATTGAAGGAAAAAAAAATAAAGAAGAAGAAGAAGAAAGCAGTGAAGGAAAAAAAATAGAGAAGGAGAAGGAGAAGAAAAAAACAGTGAAGGAAAAAAAAAACAGAGAAGAAGAAGAAGAAAAAGAGGAAGAAAACCAGATTGCAAATGACGCCCGCTGCTGCGACCACGAAGACGAAGATGACGCGAGGTCATTGCGACCTCGAAGAAGAAGAAGACGCGAAGAAGAAGACGACATGAGGAAGCCTTCGCGGTCCCGCTACGACCACGAAGAAGAAGAAGACATGAGGAAGCCGCTGTGACCCCAAAGAAGAGACGACGCACGTAGGAAAAATTAGGGCAAGCATTGAACCAATTTTTTATAAATTTAAGTCTATTTTTTATAAAAATTTAATTAATTTATAATTGAATTGTATCCTGTAAGTGTCCTACAAGTGTTCTACAAGCATCCAGAAGTGTCCAAGAAGTGTCCAGTCGTGTCTTAATTATTTTTTTTTAAAAAAATAAGACACGTGTCTCGCGGTGTCCATGACGTGTCCCTTGCCCAACATGTGTCCGACACCGCCAGGGTAACTTCTTAGAAGTGTCCATACTTCTTAGGCTACCACATGTCCTTCTTACTTTTAATACACCAAAAATGCAATGATAGTGGAAGTTTCTGAGATGTGGGGACATATCTTATTGCTAGAGATATGTGGCAATTTGCTAAGAGAAAGTAGATCTTATGGGGTAGTGGAGCAGAAGCGGATAAACTAATTTGCCTTGTTGGAGCTCGAATAAGACGGACATCTGCTACTAATACTGGTTGGTATTAGGATTGTACTCGTAGTGAATGAGTACAAGAAGCCTACTACGAGTAGCAAATGAAGCCTTCCACTAGGGAAAGTGACCCATGAGGCTTAAGGATCTTAATTCTTATAGCTCGCTAACTCAGCCTCCTGCCCGAAGAGGTGACGTGGGGGACACGTGGACAGTTCTGGTAAGGTGTGCAAATTTCTCTGTAAACACTATATTACCTTATTAGATAGGTATCAGAATTTGTTTTGTTCACTTTCTCTCAAACTGCTGCCAGTCCTTTTGGATCTCCTTCTGATGCCATGTGTTGAAGGTTGGAATTGTAGATACAATTTATTTAAGTTGATTGAGGAGGTTATCTGACTTATTTTATTTGAACATTTTTTATCACACATATCTACTAAATGATTGGGGGTATAAGGTTTTATATCTATTTTAGGTTTGAGTGGAAACAATGCACCACCAACAACAATAATACACAAACTCATTGTGGTCGATTGCATGAATATCTTTTCTCTATTCAGCTTTTTTCAATGACGTGCTTTTTATTAGTGCAAGTGAGTTTAAATCATGTGTATCAACCATATCCCAAGACATTTTTTGTCTTTCCCTTTTTCTCTTTGGTACAATAACATGGATCCACATGTGCATATAAGGGCATTTATATGTCAACAATGGACATGGTTAAACAACCTTTAATGCCCCTCCCTCATCTTATCATCTAAAGGTGCCATATCCATCCTTTCTTTTATACAATCATTTCTAATGTGGTCCACTATAATGTAGCTACTCATCCAAATAAGCATTCTTATCTCAGCTACTCCATTATTATAAGATATTTTGTTTCTTGACAACCAACAACACTCCTATATAGCATAGTTGGTTGGATAGCAACCATGTAAAATTTTTCATTTAACTTGATAGACATCTTCCTTAGGCTACAACATAGAGCTCTTGTCTCATAGTTTCACTTCTCCATTTTAATCATCCTACTTTGAATCTATAAATAATAACATCCTTTATACTTTCATTATTGTGGATGATAGAACCTAAGGAATTTGAAGCTCTAACATAACGGTTTTATTGCGTTATCTTAAGTCACAAGATTATCCCCATTTTTCTTACTTCTATTTTAATTGGAGTCCCCTTTTTTCTAAGGTGTTCTTCATAGATTTCAATTTCTGATTAATTCTTTAGTCATGTCTATTAGGCTTATATCATTCACAGAAAGCATGCATCATGGACCAAATATGTGCCAACAAAATATAATAAATCTTGAATATATCCCATCATGCATTTCTCGGTACATAAAATAGGAAATATATGACACTGGTCCTTGATGTTTAGCTCTTTTTTCACATAGGTCTTTGGTTAATGTTATCATGAATTGGAGCCACCAATATGACCTTTCAACCTTCTTTCCTGCCCCCGAGGGAGGGAAGGAGGAAATTAAAACTGGAATGAAGGACCTTGGAAGGATTCAAAACACTTGAATTAAGACTAGGATGGAGCATTATTTACCCTAAAATACATAATAGCCTGATTAGTGATGATGGATTGGTTATTGGCATTATATTTGACCGACTTCTCTAAAAGAGCAAAACTATAATCATGAAACTACGAGCATGCCTTGAAAAGTTTGTGGGAATAGCTGCTTTCTCCCAAGTAAATACTTGATTTGTCATCATTTTTTTTCTTTCTGGAAATTATAACTGGCAGGAAGGACCTTGGAAGGATTCAAAAAAGGTGAATTAATACTAGGAGGAAGCATTATTTACCCTAAACTACATGGTAGCCGCTGATGATGGATTGGTTAATGGCATTATACTTTACCGTCTTTGCTGTAAAAGTGCAAAGCAATAAATCATGCAACTACGAGCATGCCATGATAATTTAGTGAGAATAGTTGCTTTTTCCTAAGTAAATATTTGATTTGTCATTATTTTTTTGTAAATATTTGATTTGTTATTATTTTTTTCTTTCTTTACCAACTTTTGTTTCAGTAGTCTTTTTTTTTTATAGAAATTGTTTCAGTAGTTTTATTATTTGATCTTGGGGCCTAATTAAATGTATAATTTGCTTTTTCCACAATGGTCATTAATATATAAGTTATCTTTCATCTAGATCATCCATTTTATAAAGTTTTAACTTTGATGTCGTATTGCTTCTTGCGGTTAAACATGTGTTTAACTGATTAGTAACAAAGTACCTAGGCTTTTACAAGAACAAGAGTTTATTTTTCAGGGTGCTGGATAATTTGAAAGAATATGCTGTTAGAGCCCTCGTAAATGCTGTTGATCACCTAGGAACTGTTGCTTACAAGTTAACCGATCTTTATGAACAACAAACGACAGATGTTTCAACCGTGGATCTCAAGATATCTTGTCTGAATCAGGTAATTTATATAGATGGCTTGATGTGTCACCTTAGAACCTATACAGTTTGCTTGGAGCTATCATTCAGTCTCTAATTGAAGTGAGGTGACCTCAACTTGAAATCAAATTTTGAATTTGAGTTGAGGAGTTTGAGTTTGGTTAGAGTTAAACAAAAATTAATCAATCTCGATCCAAGATTCGAGTTATGTCTCCTATATGTTGAATGAATATGCATTGCATGTATTATACTATTTTATGTTTTTAGACTTTTTTTGTATATATATGTGTGTATATATATATATCTTAATTTCTTTATAATGTTCTCAGGAACATTTATATGGACCTCAAATGTTGTTATATATCCATATACAACTGTCATGTGCGCCGAGTTGTGCTCATCTGTGTGTTTGTGCATATGTGCGTGTGCACTCTAAGTCTTTGCACTCCCTCTTGCATGTGTATTTTAGCATATGTAGATTTTTATTGAGTTGAATGTCATTTTGTGCTACTTGATTTTAAGTTATAAGGAAACTGAGTTGATTTTTAGTTGAGTGAAATTTGGGCAATTATCTAGCATGTTTTGAGTTTTAGGCCTCATTTAGTTTGAAGTGTTTTTTTGGCCTAACGCAAATTTTAACTATAAAAGTCAATATTAAAATTACCTTTATTTCACATCTTACATACTTTTCAATATTAATTTTTTTTTTAATTAAATTAAAAAATAATTTTTTTTTTCTTGTCCTAAAAAAAAAGCTCAAACCGAACGTGGCCTCAAACTAATTGCCAACCCTAACAGCCTTTTATGTGCTATAGCGTATGCTGACATGCCAAAGTTCTGCGGATAAAGAAGGCCTTAGGCAGCAGCAAATATCAACAACAGCTTCAAGGCATCACAAACATTATATTTTACCTAGTAATGAACTAAGATTACATCTGTTTTTGATGTTATATTTGTGTTTACTTTTAGAAGTGTCCTGAATCTTTATGTTAGGTTCTGTTGGCCAAAAGATGCAGAATAATCAACATGATGCTTGGCAAAGTCATATTCAAGCCAAACCTCGTCCTCATCCTCCTGGTACTTTCCATTATCTCTCATCACCCTGTTTAAATTTTGTTTTCTAACATTTTGATGAATCAACTTTAGGGACTCCTGCATCAAAAACACTTTCCTGGCTTCTTGCTGCTGAGAATTCTTCTTCCTCAAATGGAGAAGTAAATTCATCACTAAGGTGAAGCTAAAGTTCATTTTATTTTACTGTTATAAGATAAATTTGTGATTATTGTAGTGGGCTGAATGTATTACCTATTGCATTTGTTTCAGCGGTGCAGATTCTAAAGCGTTTAAAATGTCAAATGAGGTCTTCCACTTGATGGGTATTCGCAATTTCTTTGTATCTTATTTAATCAATTTTAATGTTTATTTTAATCCATGTGTTGGATCATATCTGATTGTTCATTTGCTTGGAATTTTGTATAACCTGCAGAGGCGGAGGGGGCAGGGGTTCCAGTGCCTTTATCAAGGCGGTTCCAGTCAACTGCGGGAGCTAGCTCTGTAAATTCATTTGGAATGAGGGTAAGAATGGTTACCATGATGCGCTCTATTTTATTTTAGTTGGCCAGCTTCTCAACTAATAAGGTTATGCATCTTTTTTTAATATTTTTGATGCTTTCCTTTACAACTTCGTGAAGTGAGCCCAATAACTTCTCATACATTAATTAAAATAGCTATTGAGCTGTGCATCTCATATGAGTGAAACTCTTGCTATGATTAACTGTGCATTTTGCAAGGTTTCGATCCAATGAAAAATAGTCATGATTGTTGTGCAAGAAATGACGTGTGTGTGTATTTTGTTAGAGGTAGCCAATATATTTTTGTAAATTAGAATTAACACAGAACAAATACTAAAAATAATGTTTAAGTACAGATTTAATTGTTACAATAATGCTATTGATGATGATTGTGAGCACATCATATATTGTTTAGGGTGTCAAGTCACCGCCCAACCTCACAAGGCATGGAGAATATGATGCTTTATGCTTAGGTCTGCTGGTTCAAGTCGGGTTTGAAGAAATTGTGACCCATATAATTTCGTTGCAAGTTTTGGTTTACCCATAGTTCAATTTCAACCAATAGAGAGTATGAAGATAGCTGCTAATCACTTGATTTTGTACCAATATAACATAGCGCTTGCATTTATTTTTTTTATTAGTTTCTTTTATACTGGGCATGAGAAGGAATGACAAAAGATGAAATTAACTACCAAAACTAACCAATAATGGCAATGTGATCTGTCTTACATGCCCCCGTGCACAGTAATATATGTTGGAAGTTGGTCAGACTTGAACCTGGTCAAGCCAGGTTTGGTTAGATGAATCTCACTTGCTAAAATTTTTGATCTGGTTCATACCAGCCATTTTCTAGTTGTCAATTTTAGTTCAGGCTTAAACTTGGTCTACGAATCTGAACCAACATCCCTAATTTTTTTGTGATCTTTGTAACCTTGGTGTATTGTTAAAGAAGGGAGTGCTAGAAATTCTCTTTTATATGTAGATTCCTCTTTGTAATTTCTTTTATTATTATTTTTTAGTTAATTCCTGTTGGATTAGGATTAGATATTTTATACTTGAGGACTATTATATTTCCCCCCCTACATAGGGCTGATTAGTTGAAAGTGGAATAGAGTGAAGCTCAATAACACGAAGAACATGAGACAAGGCAGTTGTGAGATTAGAGATAACATTGTTTGCCATTAATTGAGATTGTACTGATTAGAGAGAGAGATGAAGACCTGAGAGAAACTTGGTGATGAGGAAATCATTTTGTTATTGCCAAACAATAGGGTCAATAGTGAATGGTCGATAATATTCTTACATAGATAAGTCACCTTGTTGTAATGAAAAAAGATCAGAGTATAAAGTATAAACTCGTGAAATATTATTGTCTTAGAAATAAGTGGCCTTGAGAAAATCCCACATAGCTTTGGCAGCCTTATAAACATGATAGCGGAAGCAATTGATGGTTCCAAACTATTGAGCATCCAAGTAAGAACAATAAAATATGATGCCTACCATTTTTGAAATGTAGTGATGTCTGTCTTATCTGGGGGAGGTAAGCCGAGATGATTCAGCTTTTTATAAGATCCCACGAGAAAACGAAATGCTTGAGACCATAAAAGGTTATTAGTGCCATTGAATTTTATGGTGGTACTAATATTAAAAGAAATTTTAGATTCTCCTACTGAAGAAATAGGAGAGGTCATGAGTTATTAGATTAGAAAAGACTGCTATCCATGAATTGTGAAGAGTTGTGGAGTTGCGAGAAGATTGCATACGTTGACAAGAAAAAGGGTAGCAAGCTTTGCAGCTGGATGATGGAAATGGAGCTCAAGAACAAACACTTGGAGGAAGACAACGGATGGAGAGGAGTCGTGGAGAAAAACTTGGCATAAAAGACAAACGTGAAGCCGATCAGTGCACTGATGAGGTTAGCGACAGCGCGAATCTGGGAGATGCTAGCGTGGGCTGTGGCACTGGCACAGGTGCTGGTGCTAGCGTGAGCAGGGAGGCAGGTAATGGTGCTGAGGCGAGCAGTGGCGCTAGTGTGGGCAACATTACGGGCATGGGCACATGCTTGAGCGACAACACTGCGTGGGCACAAGCAAGGGCCATGATAGGCCGCTAGTGCGGGATAGGGTGCTAGAGTTGGTAGCGATGAGGCGATCTGGAGAAAGAGATCCACACGAGATAGAGTTTCAAGCGAGAGAGGGCGAGCCACGCGAGAGAGCTTGGCTATGTCAGCATTGAGCCACAGACGACGCAGAAGCCGAAAAGGTTAGGCTTTCATTCGCTCTGATATTATGTTAAAGAAAGGTTTTAAAACCCTAATTTTTATTCCCTCTATTCACATGTAAACGTCCCCATATAGGGAGGAAATACAATAGCTCTCAAGTATAAGATATTTAATCCTAATCCAACATGAAATAACTAAAAAGAAATAATAAAAAAAATTACAAAGAGGAGTCTACATATAAAAGAGAATTTCTAATAGTGTATTTGTTGTAACCTGTTTACATTTAAATGACCACCCTAAACATTCTATAGGTGACTTACTTCCCTCAAAATTACAGGATTTGTCTGAAGTTGCTAAGCCCTTGTCAGCTTTTAGCTCCTTTGGGACACCTAGACGCAGAGAATTATATCAGCCTCCTGTTCGGAGCAAGAGTATGCTGTCAGTATTTTTTCCTAAGCCCAAATCCTCAAAGCAGAAACAGCTTTTGCCTCCAGATTTCTAGTTTCCTCCTCAACAAATGGGGAACAATGCCAGCTTGGTATTTTCATTTCTGTTCCTCTGCAATTTGCATAACTGATATCATCAGATTCGCACTGCATTTCTGTATTTTATTTATACTAAGTCTGTATAATGTATAAGTTATTTTGCAAAGTAATGATATTTTATATATACTTTTAAAACATCATATTTGGTTTAAATCATCATTCGTCGTATGACACTTTTGAGTCATATTTAGGACTGACTTGGACCAAATTCTTTTGTTTGACAAAGATATCTAAATATATGATTACTTCGCAAAATAAGCTAATCACTGATATTAAAAACTTACCATTTTACTTCTACTGTATGCAGATTAACTGTAGTTGGAGTTCACATTGCATTTGTGAGTTTTTTTTTTTTTTTTTTGAATTTTAACAGATTACAAGTGTTGGTTTTGTGCAATTATCTTGTCAATTGTTTGTGTTCTAGTTATCCCTTTGCATTTTAGTCTTGTCTGTTATTTAAAAAGTCCTTTAGAATCTGGGGGCTCTATTGATATTATTGGGTTCATGTTAGTCTTGTATAAGCTCAAAAGTAAGATTTTAATTCGGTTTATCCGTATTCTAAAAAATGCTTTTTGACAAATTTCAGCCCTCACAGAATTTAAATTAGGTTGCATCATCATGAAAATGTTTATTAGTTGGAGTTTTGTTTGATGATATTATGATGTTATGTTATATTATTTGAAGAAATAGTTATTTGATTTGATAACATATTTAGATAATATAGTAAAAACTAGCATCGAAACGTCACTCAAAATTAAGTGATATCTAGATGTGATGTGAGTAGATTATTTTTCTATTGTCATTATCGTTTAACATAATTTGAAGATAATTCAGATATCTAGATAATATTGACATCGAAATAACACTGAATCATACGACCCTAGAGCAGCATTCGCATTCATGTTTTGAGTTTTTCCTTCTTTTTACGATTTGCATTATTTGGGTGCAATGTTGGAGTGATGTTAAACAGTAAATCGCAATGGCAATCTGTAGTACTCAATTATTTGTGACTGGCAACATTGTTGATAGTGGTTGAATGATAATATGGTAGCTAGATTACACTGGCGGAGTGTTTAGTAGGATGTCTATAATACAATATTAACTCAATTATTAGTGGGAGTTTCGTTTGATGATATTATGATGTTATGTCATATTATTTGGAGAAATAGTTATTTGATTTGATAATATATTTAAATAATATAGTAAAACATAGCATTGAAAAGTCACTCAAAATTAAGTGATATCTAGATGTGATGTGAGAGTAGATTATTTTTTTATTGTCATTATTGTTTAACATAATTTGATAATTCAGATATCTAGATAATATTGACATCTGTACTGAATCAAATGCCCCTTAGAGTAGCATTCACATTAATGTTTTGAGCTTTTCCTAAAAAGATTTGCATTATTTGGGTGCAGTGTTGGAGAGTAAATTAGATTCGCTAGTAGGGCTTTAGGATATTGGAGTATTTGTTGTTGAAATTAGTAGGTCATCTTATGTGAAGCGAATACATTTGGCCCTGTTTGGCGCGAGGACCAAAACAGGAC